>JBBDHG010000203.1:267500-270000 GCA_037951165.1 Lophius americanus | reverse complement strand
TTCCTTTCATGTTTATTCCCTTCATGTTTATTCCTTTCATGTTTATTCCCTTCATGTTTATTCCTTTCATGTTTATTCCCTTCATGTTTATTCCTTTCATGTTTATTCCTTTCATGTTTATTCCCTTCATGTTTATTCCTGTCATGTTTATCCTCGACCAGAAACACAAACAGGACCGGAACAAGTCTCATCATCATCATCTTCAACATCACTGACATCCAAACGGAACGTAAAAGAAGAAAATATCATCAGTTGTAGGGAAAGAAAAACGTCCCAGACTCACAACGTGCGAATCTGGACCAGCGTGGAAACCAAAGGTGTTTTATTTACAGGACGTGGAATCCCGCTACAAGTGTAAGAAACTAATATGTACAAAGAACAAAAACAACACCATAAACAGGGGTAACTCATTAACCCCACTGACGTCAGTTTAACTGTTACAGAGACTCTCCCATCAGCAGGAGTCAATCCACCACATTCCTGCAGGTACCGTTCCTGCAGGTAGATGCAGCGTCATCATCTGAAACAGGTAAGTGAGCAAGTTCTTCAGTTCATCTTACAAGCAGGAAGAAGAACTTTTACACTCCTCATCTCACAAACATACACTTATTGCCAAACACAAGTAGATCAAACCCCCCATACTTGATTGAAAGCAGTGACGTCACTGATGATGTCACCCACTATATAAATAGAGTAGCTGTAGATCACCCCGTCCTTTTTTTAATATGATACTTTTGTGCTTTAACAAGACATTTCCAAGTTAATATGACATACAAATGTCACGTTAAAAATAACACTTTGATTATTTCACCATGTATTATGTTATAATGTGATATGTTTCACTTTATAAAAATAAATATATATAAAATTATAAATTTATCCCGTTTAATCTGAAAACCTTTATGTTAAATCATGTTTCTGTTTCAGCTTCAGCAGATTCTGTCATTTAACCACCAGGATTAATGTTTACGGGAGTTTAGATTTGTTTCATCTAATGATGAGTTAGCCTTCATCACGTCCCATGGAGTGAAGACTGAAAAAGGAATGTCTCCAGTTTCCACATGGGAAGTTATCTCTGGGTAAATTAACATGAAGAATATTTAATTTTTCTCATTGTTCAAATAAAGATGTTTTCTTTAACATATGTGTATTTTATGCATTTGTTTTTAGGGACGTATAGATTTCTTCTGTAAACATTTCTTGTAGTGAGACTCAAGACTAACAAATCAAACATGTTAATATATTTTGATATTTACAAATGTTCACATTTTAATTCATATGTTTCAACAGCAGTTTCCACGGAAACACCAATTTGTTTGTTTTTGAAGAACTTCCTGAAAATTGTACATTTTTTCTAAGACAAAACCTGTGAATCAGAAACGGTGTAGCTGTACCTCAGTGGGTCTTTCTCTTGTACCTCAGTGGGTCTTTCTCCTGTACCTCAGTGGGTCTGGCTCCTGTACCTCAGTGGGTCTTGGCCCTTTACCTCAGTGGGTCTTGGCCCTTTACCTCAGTGGGTCTTGGCTCCTGTACCTCAGTGGGTCTTTCTCCTGTACCTCAGTGGGTCTTTCTCCTGTACCTCAGTGGGTCTTGGCCCTTTACCTCAGTGGGTCTTGGCCCTTTACCTCAGTGGGTCTTTCTCCTGTACCTCCGTGGGTCTGGCTCCTGTACCTCCGTGGGTCTGGCTCCTGTACCTCAGTGGGTCTTTCTCCTGTACCTCAGTGGGTCTTTCTCCTGTACCTCAGTGGGTCTTTCTCCTGTACCTCAGTGGGTCTTTCTCCTGTACCTCAGTGGGTCTTGGCCCTTTACCTCAGTGGGTCTTTCTCTTGTACCTCAGTGGGTCTTTCTCCTGTACCTCAGTGGGTCTTTCTCCTGTACCTCAGTGGGTCTTGGCCCTTTACCTCAGTGGGTCTTTCTCTTGTACCTCAGTGGGTCTGGCTCCTGTACCTCAGTGGGTCTTGGCCCTTTACCTCAGTGGGTCTTTCTCTTGTACCTCAGTGGGTCTTGGCCCTTTACCTCAGTGGGTCTTTCTCTTGTACCTCAGTGGGTCTTGGCCCTTTACCTCAGTGGGTCTTTCTCTTGTACCTCAGTGGGTCTTGGCCCTTTACCTCAGTGGGTCTTTCTCCTGTACCTCAGTGGGTCTTGGCCCTTTACCTCAGTGGGTCTTTCTCCTGTACCTCAGTGGGTCTGGTTCCTGTACCTCAGTGGGTCTTGAGGAAGACCCTGAACCCCAATGCTCCTCAGGTTAATTTTAATACATTAATTTCCCGATGTGGTCTTTTGAATATTGTTTCCATCCTCTCTTGTTTTATTGTATCATTTTTCCAGTTTAAATCGGTTTCTCATCTAAATCTTTATTTTTCACTGATTGTCAAACGGAGAAGATTTTTGCGCTGGATATGATTTGTCTGGGTTCGGTGGGATATGAATCTCCCCATCACTCAGATGTCGGCAATTATTGTTTATACCTTCCTTTTGTGGAAGGCATAAAAATGCCCCA
>JBBDHG010000203.1:230000-262500 GCA_037951165.1 Lophius americanus | reverse complement strand
ATTATCTATCTGTCTGTTTCTGTATCTATTGACAAACACATGTGTGAAGGTATAAACAACACACAAACAAACTGTAGATAAATGTCAGCTCATCTAACTCTACATGAAGTCACTAATACATGTTATTACAACTCTATTCATCTACACAGTCATCATGGTCTGATTATAATGTCTATAGAATGTTTTAGTTGTTGACAAAGGAATCAATAATCATAAACAATAATCTCAATAAACAATAATCTCTTATCTGTTTGTATCACAAACACATTCATATTTTCTTCTTTAGATGAGGCTCACAGTCACATTTTAGCCGAGGAGTCATTAAAAATGTTTTCATAAATATTAAAGACACACTAGTTGTAAGTAAAAACAAAGTTGGGAAAACAACAACAAATAGAAAATCATCATGAATAAACGATGATGACGATGGTGAACGCCGGTGTCTGCTGGAGTGACGGGAGGGAAAAGAAACGAGCGTTGAGGAAGATGATTCCTGTTGATGATATGTGACATGAAATGACCTGGTTCTCATCATCCTGCTGAGGATGACTGTGATGGCGTGTGGTGGATGTGGTTTCACAGAAAAGACCAGAACTTTTCTCGAAGAGCCTGATTATAAACAAGTAAGCGAAACAGACCGAAGTGGAAAGAATGAATGACTGGAGAGGTTTCCCTGATTACATCTGTCGTGAAGTTTCCATGGTGACACACACACGACCGCATCGTAGCCAGAGTCACATGATTGGCCCTCATCGATATAGTCTTCATCAATCCAGCTCACAGAGACACACTATGGAAGACCTGAAGGGGAGAGCGGCGCTGACGCTGGTGATGCTGGAGTATTTGGTTTTTGGGGTGTTTCTTACGACGGGTAAGTTCACGGTTTGACAGTTGTTGTGTTTAAAGTTAATGTGGATTTATTTACCGGCAGACTGACGGTGTCATTCTTTCTCCTGGTTCTGCCTCAGGAGCTCGCTGTGAGGTCAGAGAGGTGTTTGCTGAGGCCAGCTCCCAGACGGTTCTACCCTGTCATGGCAAAACTCCATCTTCATCCCCTTCATCCCCCCCCACCATCACCTGGAAGAGAGCCGACCAACGGTGAGACGCATCTCCACGTCTGCTTTGTCCGTCACCTTTGTCTCCCAACGGCCTCACAGGCCTCGACGTGGGCCGGCGCCACCATGGGTCACCCTCTCAATCCCAACATCAGACTTTTTTCTTTACGTCGACCGTTGTTTGTGACCCTTCTGTCCACAGCACGGTTTGGAAAAAGCTGAAGAGCGGTCTGCAGTACTGGGGGGGGTCTCGCAGCAAGGCCAAAGAGACCCAGCGCATACACAGCCCCCACTCCTGGTTTGAACAGGGCGACTACAGCCTGCAAATCAACAACGTGAAGGAGGAGGACGGGGGCCACTACACCTGTAGAGTGGAGGATGGAGGGGGGGCTACCACAAATGTCATCATGCTCCGGGTCATTAAAGGTAAGAAAACCTGGTCTGGACTCGACATCATCGGCGTTTTGATTTATTTTATTCATAGCCCCCTCTTCAACGTGTGCAGACATTGAACATACAAGGCCTCAGAACCTGCCCTCAGAACCTGCCCTCAGAACCTGCCCTCAGAACCTGCCCTCAGAACCTACCCTCAGAACTTGCAGGAACTGGGCCGGGGGCTTGAGTTCACAGGTGGATGAGAAATATCCTTTAGTTCTGTCAGTAATCCCCTCCTTGTATGTTTCTTTAGTGTCCATCTCTCCATCGGTGACCATATCCGGACAGAATGTTCTGATCAGCTGTAAGGTGACTCCTGGGCTGCTGGGAGCCGCTCTGACATGGCGGTTGAACAACAGCACATTCGTGCCTCCACCTGCAGTCACCTCCACCACAGATGCTACTGTCAGTGTTGTAAGTGACAAGTTGACCGCCAGACTCACCGGACAATGGACCTGTGTTGTGGCCCACAAGGGAAAAGAGGAGCGAGCCTCAGCGGTTCTGACCCTGAAAGGTGTGAGTCTGAGAGGAAATGTACAGAACTGCTGGGTTTATCTCCTCTTCACGGCAGAAAGTCAAATCAAGTCTTGTGTCTCTCGCTGCCTCTCTCACAGGAATTATACGACCACCCACAGACGGTACCAGAATATATGCTGCGGTGGGCTCCGCGCCGACACTCCCCTGTGTCTTCTCCCCGGGTCTCAGCCCCTCGAACCCGGTCTGGGAAAAACTGGAGCCCGGATCTCTTTTTAAACCTGCCTCCTTTCCTCCGTCCTCCTCATCCTCCTCATCCTCTGTGGATTATTCGGTCGTTTTGGAAGAAGCTGGACCTGAAGCTGCGGGGGTTTACCGATGCTCCGCGACGGTGGAGGGGAAACAGCTGACTCGACAAGTACAGCTGGTCTTTGCCAGAAGTAAGCTCCACCCGAGTCGGTCAGATCTCAGGACACTTCCACTCAATGTCGGACTGTCACTCCCAACTAACCACGAATCAAACTTCCATCCCTCAGTTGACAGGAGCGTCTCGTCAAACCCAAACGGTTCCGTGACTCTGACGTGTGGACTGACCGATACCGGTGGAGTCACCAGGTACGAGTGGGTCCACGCCAACAGGTCGGTGGGGTTCACCCAGACGGGGAAAACTCTACGCATAGACATGACGTCAGAGGAGACCCAGGGGGAATGGGCGTGTCGTTTCTACGGGCAAGAGGGCATTCTGGGAAACGTATCAACTCACATTCAGCTCCTGGGTAAGTTCTTTCTGCAGGAGATAATATTCACGAATAAACATTTGCTTGCTTGGTTCTCATGCTGTGTGTTTCTGGTCCTGCAGCTGATCTGATTTGGCAAAGACCCTCAGGTTTGTCACGTGACGGCGGCGCCGTGATCGGTGTCAGCTGTGTGGCCCTGGTTCTGGTTCTGCTGCTGCTTTTAGTGAAGGTGTACCAGAATCATCGGCGGGTAAAGACTTCTCATCCTCTCATTTTAATATGCTGGAGAGTTGTTATGTTTAGGGATGAAGTGGAGAAACAGAGAAACAAAAAAACTGTTACAGAATGAATTTAGTTTGAAAAATAGCTTGAAAAGTCTTCAAATAATTGAAATCATGGTCTTAGTTTTAAGCTCAGTCGGTCACATGATTGAAGAAGAAATTCTCAGCCTCAGTCACCGATTACAAAGGATGTGTTTATAGTCAGGACACACAGAGAAGAAGTGGATGTTCGTTCACGTGTCACACCCTGAAACACCGGAACACCTTTTCTCCACAGAGGAAGAGGATCCTTCGGTACCCCGGACTGGAGGCCGTGATTAACACCGTCTTCAAGAAGCGGGAGGAGAGAGAGATGAAGTGAGAGAAAGAGTGAAGAGACGTTAAAGCTGAGACCTGACAGGAAACACCTCACGGTACTGAAGAGGGATCCATCTTCTTCTTCTTCACGGTTACTACCTGCTTCGAGACGGATGACGCAATGATTTATAAAATACAGTCGATCTGGAAAAGACAATACTATGTATATAATGTTTATAAGTGATTTCGATGAGTGTGTGTGTGTGTGTGTGAGTGTAAAAGAATAAATGGTTTGACAAAAACACACATGTGGTATTATTTATGACGTCACCTACATTCACAAACTCTCATCTGTAGAAGATAGTGAAAAGTCCTGCTGATATAAATAAAATATGAAGGCATTTATAAAATAAATATCATTTCTTTATATTTACATCAAACACTGACAACATGTGATTTGTTATACTCATAATACACAACAGTATTTTACATTTCACACATACTTTTGTTTAAAAGTTCCGATTGAAGACCTTTGTGCCAATCGTTAACTGAATATTAAATTATAGTTATATGTTTATTTATTCTGTTTCATGGCGTGACAGTTGAGTTTGACAGACAGGTTGTTGATCGGCAGTTTACACATTTAATTGAATTGTACATAATGTTATTGTGTAACATTTCCCCGTTGTGGGACTAATAAAGGTTTTTCTTAGCTTATCTTATCTTATCTTAGTTTGGACCAGGTCAACAAACTGCGCTTGTTGATGTGTGCAGTTTTGAGGCTACACCTGACTATACTCCCCGTCGTCGGGCCCTGAAAGGCCCTGGAGGTCCCAATTGGCCAACGTTTGTGTGATGCCCTCCAGAAGACCCCCGTTTCCGAGCTGTAAATAATCCATGACTTCGTTGTCATCGAAGCACCATCCTGACCAGTCCACATTTACACCGAGGATGCTGCAGGAGAGATAGCAGCAGAGTTTTCAGGTGTTAGAAAACAACATGTTCACTCCGCTCTCAGAAGCTGCTGCAGCCCCTCGGACTTTCCTTCCTTCTGTGTGTCTGAGAAGGCAGCAGCTTTCACTCATCTCTAGTCATTCTTTGTCTTTGAACTTTTATTCCACACACTTTTAGCGAGACTGGCATCTTTTTAAAATGTGCAGCTGGATCCAGAGTTAGTCTGAAGGTTTTTGGTAACAATTCACAAAACCATATGTTACAAATAAAATGCAAAAAAATAAGGGAAATTTGCTGAATGGGTCATTTTGTCACTCTCAATGCAAAAAGGCAGTTACTACTATTAGTAATATTTCCACTTCCATTATTCATACCGACGAGGAAACCAAGCAAGCGTTAAACTCAGACCCACCCAGTAGGGTTCATGGAGTGAAACCTCATGACCTAGACTACCTTCTTCCTGCCATCAAGGCACAAGCCACAAATACAGCCCTAGTGGTTCCGCCTGCAGCTTCAGCTCCGGTGAACCTGCTCCGATCAACACTTCTACTGCTTCTCTCTTCTGTTCCAACCCTCCCCATTTATACCGGCATTAGGAGAACACTCATAGGTGACCCCTTTGTGTTAACCCTAACCCTAAGCCTAATTGACCCAAAGGTCAATTCAATACTACTAATAATACTACTAATATTACTACTAATATTACTACTAATATTACTACTAATATTACTACTAATAATACTATTGCCAATATTTCTACTACTAGTAGATGTGTTAAAGATTAAGGTTCATTAAAAAAAAATACTGTATTTTAACAGATTCACAAAAAAGGTCCATATTTATACAAAGAAACAGTCCAGGTTCATAGGGTTAAGATGGGCCAGGTTCATAGGGTTAAGATGGGCCAGGTTCATAGGGTTAAGATGGGCCAGGTTCATAGGGTTAAGATGGTCCAGGTTCATAGGGTTAAGCTGGACCAGGTTCATAGGGTTAAGATGGTCCAGGTTCATAGGGTTAAGATGGACCAGGTTCATAGGGTTAAGATGGACCAGGTTCATAGGGTTAAGATGGACCAGGTTCATAGGGTTAAGATGGTCCAGGTTCATAGGGTTAAGCTGGACCAGGTTCATAGGGTTAAGCTGGACCAGGTTCATAGGGTTAAGATGGTCCAGGTTCATAGGGTTAAGATGGGCCAGTTCATAGGGTTAAGATGGACCAGGTTCATAGGGTTAAGATGGACCAGGTTCATAGGGTTAAGATGGTCCAGGTTCATAGGGTTAAGCTGGACCAGGTTCATAGGGTTAAGATGGTCCAGGTTCATAGGGTTAAGATGGTCCAGGTTCATAGGGTTAAGATGGACCAGGTTCATAGGGTTAAGCTGGACCAGGTTCATAGGGTTAAGATGGACCAGGTTCATAGGGTTAAGATGGTCCAGGTTCATAGGGTTGAGATGGACCAGGTTCATAGGGTTAAGATGGTCCAGGTTCATAGGGTTAAGACGGTCCAGGTTCATAGGGTTGAGATGGACCAGGTTCATAGGGTTAAGATGGTCCAGGTTCATAGGGTTAAGACGGTCCAGGTTCATAGGGTTGAGATGGTCCAGGTTCATAGGGTTAAGATGGACCAGGTTCATAGGGTTAAGATGGACCAGGTTCATAGGGTTAAGATGGACCAGGTTCATAGGGTTAAGACGGTCCAGGTTCATAGGGTTGAGATGGACCAGGTTCATAGGGTTAAGATGGTCCAGGTTCATAGGGTTAAGATGGTCCAGGTTCATAGGGTTAAGACGGTCCAGGTTCATAGGGTTAAGATGGACCAGGTTCATAGGGTTAAGATGGACCAGGTTCATAGGGTTAAGACGGTCCAGGTTCATAGGGTTGAGATGGACCAGGTTCATAGGGTTAAGATGGTCCAGGTTCATAGGGTTAAGACGGTCCAGGTTCATAGGGTTGAGATGGACCAGGTTCATAGGGTTAAGATGGACCAGGTTCATAGGGTTAAGACGGTCCAGGTTCATAGGGTTAAGATGGACCAGGTTCATAGGGTTAAGACGGTCCAGGTTCATAGGGTTGAGATGGACCAGGTTCATAGGGTTAAGATGGTCCAGGTTCATAGGGTTAAGACGGTCCAGGTTCATAGGGTTGAGATGGACCAGGTTCATAGGGTTAAGATGGTCCAGGTTCATAGGGTTAAGACGGTCCAGGTTCCGGAGCGAGTGAACTTCACATCTGTATGGGTTCAATCCTGTAAGAGTTTATAAAACTCTTCCCGATCAGAACAGGTGAGATTCTAACCAGGTGGTGAAGTGGGTGGGACCAACAGGAATAAGATGTTTTCTGTCCTCACAGGTACGATAGAGACACGTTTCAGTCACATGACATTCAAACTGATTCACCAGTAAAGAACTTAAAACGTTTTGTTCCAGAGAGTCAATCAGTCCTGGTCCTGGTCCAAATGTCACTAGTTGTCAAACAGTCAGAATAATCAAACCCGTGAGACTGAAGGAAGATTGGTCACACTGACCTGTCACTCTTCTCATCTCTGACATCATCGTCTCCGTCCACCAACTGCTCCTTCCATCCTCCGCTGACTGTGAGCGCCCTGTGTCTCAGGAGCTCCTCCTCCTCCTCCCACTCGCTGTCTCTGTCCCCGTCACTGGGGGATTGAGAGGGTGTGGTGGTAAATGCGGGTGAAGCTGGAGGATATCTGGACCTCACATTGGCCGTTTTAAAGTTTCTGTATCTTTTTAATCGGACTCTCTCCGTGGCTCTGTCCAGAAGATCCATCAGAGGCGAGGGGTCTTCGTTGGGATTATCCGTGGAGACAGGGAGTTGCGCGTCCTTCCTCTGGGATTCCGTGTACAGACCAGCAGAGTCCAGGCGAGGTCCATGACCCCCTTCGGTTCTGATGTGAGGAATGGAAGCACTCCTTTGGGTTTTCATTTTGGGTCTTTGCTCGTAGAACTCGCGGTCAGGCAGCTCGGGTTCTGACAACGTTTGGGAAAGTTTATTATCCGTGTTCCAAAATTCCTCCAGGGTCAGGCCCAGGGAGCTCAGTTTTAGCACCCGATGTGAACCGGGGCTTTGACCCGAAGGATCCGAAGGCCACCTGATGTTTGGGGTGTCATCTGAGTCAGAGTTGGAGAAGGAAGCAGACAAAGCTGATCTGGAGTCAGTGGAGAGCGTTTGGGAGGAGGTTCTCTGATGAGCGGTGATCGGCCTCCTCCTCCGTGATCCAGGAGACGTCGACTTCTTGGACAAACTGCGAGTGTCGGAGAAAGTCTCCGCCTCACGGGATCGGCTGTTACTGGAATTTCTCACAGTGTCCTGGTTCCCAGACCGGGGGTCTCTCTTTGCAGATGTTCCACCTTCTCCCCGTCCTTCTTCAGACTCAGGTCTCTGCGTGGACACTGTCTCCGGCGTGATAGCATCTTCATTCATTGGGTAGTCAATCTCAGGGTATTCACCTCGTAAGAAAACATGTGCTCCTGTTGCGCCGTGTTTCCTCGGGTCGGCTGCTCTTCCACGAGGGTCTCGTTCCGGATTAGGGGTCGATCGCCGGCTCTCATTCCAAGCCGCCCAATCCTGGTTTGTCATGACGGAGCCAAGCGTTTTCTCTCTTTCCTCCGCATGGATCCCAACTTGTTGCCTCCTCACTCCCATCTCTATCCATTCATGTGCTTTGACCGCCTGCTGCAGACCAACACGACGAACTTTATATGGATTGTCTTTAAAAGAATGGAGTTTAGAGGGGGGATAAGACAGCGTGTCCTTGTCGTGAGTGGACACGTCATCGGGAGGTGGAGGAGGTCCTTCCTCTTCTTTTGACTCAGGCATTCCATTGAGTGATGGGAAGAGAACAAAGCCCTCATCCTGTTCATCTACAAAAGTCTCTTCTTGCACTTGGAAAGGCTTTTCTTCTACGTACATTTCTTCTGCTAGTACTTCCGTCCCCGGTTGCAGGATTTTCCAACTTTCCAGTTGTCTCAGTCTCTCTTTCTCTCTCCAGCTCCTTAATGTTTCCTGACAAAGTAATGCAGGAAAAAAGTCAAGAGAAGATTCAACAATGAACGCGTGTTCTAAGTCCAGACCACCCGACAGTACTGGTGGGATGGTTTCAGGTGGGTATCAGGTACTGGGTTTACATGTTCAACCCATCCATCCTGATCCTCCGGCTTCCTCCACCGTCCAGAAACAGAAAACGCTCGTAGGAACCGTTCTGAATGTGACCGGTAGGTGGTTCTGAGGTCACAGAAGATGTAAGGATAACATCAGCAGTTACTTCATTCACTCATCATCTGTGACACTTTCTCCTGTGTCCAGTCAGCAGAGGGGCTGGAGCCGCTCCCATCTGTGTTTGGGTTGGGTAAACCCTAAATCAATGTCCAGTACATCAATCACAGACATCGAGACAAGAACGCCAAGAAAGCCAAAGCCATTCACAAAGGCCCAGAGGCCAAGTGGGGATTTGAACCCAGAACCTTCAGGCGTATTAGATGGTTGATTGTATCACCGTCTGTCTGATGGAAGTTTTAACTCAAGAAATAACTAAATGTGTGTAACTCAACTTTACACAGAGACTAAAAATACACTGATAGTGCTACACTGATGGCATCATATTAACGGGGTACGCTAACGGACCCGTAAACATGTTTACATCCTCATGGTCTACTTTAGTCATATCTGGCTTTATTTTCTATTCATTTCAAGTTTACTTGTAATTGTCCGGATCCAAGTTTCCTGTTTTATTTTGTGTGTCGGTTTTAATTCTATTTACAGTCTGGAAATGTCTTCTTTTCTATTTTCTACTCTCTCTCTCTGTGTCTCTGTGTCTCTGTGTCTCTCTATCTGTGTCTCTGTGTGTCTCTCTCTGTGTCTCTGTGTCTCTGTGTCTCTCTATCTGTGTCTCTGTGTGTCTCTCTCTGTGTCTCTGTGTCTCTGTGTCTCTCTATCTGTGTCTCTGTGTGTCTCTCTCTGTGTCTCTGTGTCTCTGTGTCTCTCTCTCTGTGTCTCTGTGTCTCTGCGTGTCTCTCTCTGTGTCCCTCTCTCCCCCTCTCTCTCTCTGTGTCTCTGTGTCTCTGTGTCTCTCTATCTGTGTCTCTCTCTGTGTCCCTCTCTCCCCCCCTCTCTCTCTGTCTCTGTGTCTCTCTGTCTCTGTGTCTCTGTGTCTCTCTCTCTGCCTCTGTGTCTCTCTCCCTCTCTCTCTCTGTGTCTCTCTCCCTCTCTCTGTCTCTGTGTCTCTGTGTCTCTCTCTCTGTCTCTGTGTCTCTCTGTCTCTGTGTCTCTGTGTCTCTCTCTCTGTCTCTGTGTCTCTCTGTCTCTGTGTCTCTCTCCATCTCTCTCTCTCTGTGTCTCTCTATCTGTGTCTCTGTGTGTCTCTCTCTGTGTCTCTCTCTCCCCCTCTCTCTCTCTGTGTCTTTGTGTCTCTGTGTCTCTCTATCTGTGTCTCTCTCTGTGTCTCTCTCTCCCCCTCTCTCTCTCTGTCTCTGTGTCTCTCTGTCTCTGTGTCTCTGTGTCTCTCTCTCTGCCTCTGTGTCTCTCTCCCTCTCTCTCTCTGTGTCTCTCTCCCTCTCTCTGTCTCTGTGTCTCTGTGTCTCTCTCTCTGTCTCTGTGTCTCTCTGTCTCTGTGTCTCTGTGTCTCTCTCTCTGTCTCTGTGTCTCTCTGTCTCTGTGTCTCTCTCCCTCTCTCTCTCTCTGTGTCTCTCTATCTGTGTCTCTGTGTGTCTCTCTCTGTGTCTCTCTCTCCCCCTCTCTCTCTCTGTCTCTGTGTCTCTGTGTCTCTCTCTGTGTCTCTGTGTCTCTCTCCCTCTCTCTCTCTCTCTGGGTCTCTGTCTGTGTCTCTCTCTCTCTCTCTCTGTGTCTCTGTCTCTGTCTCTGAGTCTCTCTCTCTCTCTCTCTCTCTCTCTCTCCCTCTCTCTCTCTCCCTCTGAGTCTCTCTCCCTCTCTCTCTCTCTCTCTCTCTCTCTGTGTCTCTGTCTCTGTCTCTGAGTCTCTCTCTCTCTCTCTCTCTCTCCCTCTGCGTCTCTCTCTCTCTTTCTCTCTCTCTCTCTGGTGTCGTCATGTTCGATCGTCCATCATCTTTGACGGTGTTGTCCCGACGTCTGTCTGCTGTCTCGTTACCTCCGTGTTTTTAGTCTCTGCTCCCGGTTCCTTCAGGTCCAGCCCCGTTGATCTTTCATGTCCAACATTCGGGGCTTTTCGCCGTGTGTTTCCTACGCTATGATGTATTTTCTCTGTTGTAATTCTGGATCTGCTCTTTGTCTGTGCCTTAGCTGTTGAGGTCTGTCAGTTGAATTGTTCACATTCAGAACCTAAGTTTAAAGCTAGCAGAATTTAGTATTCTGAAAAAGGACAGAAGAAGAAACGTTGACAAGAATATCTCATTGATCAATGCATGAGGTCATTTCTGAGGGAGCGTTACATGACCTTTGATAATAGTAATATTCTAATAACTGATTGGAATATTATTGACCGTTTTGACGGTTAGTGACGGACAAATATAGAATTTGAAGGGATCATGATGCAACAAGAAAAATCATGGCGTTGATCATTCATTCATCAGGAGGGCCACAACATTCATTTAAATGCTATTCAATCCAGACCCAAAACGTAAACCTTATGGAGGTGGTAGAAGAAGAATCAGCCTCTAGGAACCATGACTGACTACTGAATTGAATAACTAAAATCTTTACGTTGGCCCACTAGAGGGGAATATTATCTCCAAACGTTAGTTACGAAGTGTTTTTACCTTTGCTCGGCGGATGGCGGAGACCCACGTTGAGCATCTTTCTGGGGTGCTGGCTGCAAAGATGTAGACATTCAAAGCACTCTGCAGCTCCCCGACCTCTATGAGAAGAAAGGAACCTACAGGTTCATAGGGTAGAAGAGGAGGGATTACATTTAGAATATATTAACCGTCTTTCATCCTGATCATGAGAAAAAGTTACTCACAGCCGTCTTTCAGCGCGATAACATACGTTCTGTCGAGGGAGAGCGGAGGTCGAACCACCTTCTGCCTCTCTCCTTTTTTCTGGACTTTGGTCATCAGGAGAACGTCAGAGAAAAGCAGAGCCACCAACTCCAGCTGCAGGACATCCAAGATCGTTACAGAAAAGCCGTGAGGAGATGGCGAGATGTTCCGAGTGCTCCGGCTCTGCTCACCTTACTGTCTTTTCTCCCTCGGATCTTTAGGGTCTCCTCCAGCAGCAGTTTACGCACAACCTCAGCACCTACTCCTCTGATGGGGCAGGTTAGGCTAAAATTGCAGATTTCCCTGACATGCTGTCAAGAGAATCTATCATGAGTGATTGTGGGCGGGAAAACATTTGACAGTTATAATGAAATATACTCTTCATTTCTGCAGAAATAATCAATGTTCTCTAGTCTGACACATGAACTTGATGGGGGGTCGGAGGGCCCCGAAGAACCTCCTTATGAAGAACCAAGAACGCAAAAGAAACAACTACAGACACAAAATTAGAACAAATAATGAGTAACACTAACTAAAATGAGCACAAACAGAAGAATTATTACCGAGACGTAGAAAGTGAGTAAAAAGTTCCTCGTCTTGCTCTTGAACACCGGAGCGCACCAAAAGGTTCATTTAAGATTAAAAGCACAGGCACTACTTTCTGCGAGGCAAAAATCTGCAGAAAAGTCGGTTCACCTTGTCAATTTCCTCGTTTATTCCCTCCACCTCGTAGCCCTCCACCCTCTGAGCAGATATGATGAGGGCCAGCTCCTCGTCTTTAAACTTCAGGTAGTCGTTGATGCTCTCCAAAAAGCCCTTCACACTGGACAACTAGAGAGGTGCAGAGAAGAAGAGGCTAAGAATGAGTTTGGTCTGTATAATAAAAAGGAGTATTTCTGCTGAATTGGACAACCGGACAACGTTAGCGATATTAAAGTTTTACAGACAGTTTGTGTGAACGCGTCCACACAAGGTTCCTCTAGTCTAGAGAGATTCCACTTTTTACAGAGGAAATCTGCTTTATTGGGTCAAATACTGGTTTCTCTCCACAACATGTTCCAAATAGCAGTAAGATTGGACCTTAATGCAAACAATCTTATTGGATTGCAAAGAGAGTTTTAAAATAACTTGGCTGAATCAAAAACATTCCCATGCTGACATCATAGACAAGCTGACACTGACTTACTCTTACTCTAAAAGGGAAAATACTCATTTTGTTTTCCTTCTGCTGTTGACAAACTCCAAGCGGATATTTATCGGATTTATCTGCAAACATTAGCTGCGTGTGGTTCGTCCAGAATGTGTTCAGACAGAGAAGTCAGAAGACCACCTATTATCTGAAAGGACTCTCTGTTCCCCCCCCCCCGTAGACACAGGCGTCTCTCACCATGCCTCTGAGGGCCTCGTGGACAAACGGATCCTGAGTGTTCTTCAGAATGGCCTTCAGCAGGAGGGGGTACTTGGTGATCCTCTGGTGTGGATTGGCTTGCATGTCTCCTATACGCATCCGCCGGCAGTTAGGGTGAGTCTCCACCCACTGGATATGCCGAAAACAAGAAATCCGTTTGAGTTAGTGTCTTTGATTGAAGTTATTTTATTACAGAGTGGCTGGAAACCAGGGATGTAATAATATCTAAGTCTGAATGAAGAATTCTTCATTCAGACTTAGTATCTATTAGTTACACCAAGAATATTCAAACTCTCCTGATTCTTTTAGGATCCTTACAGTGAAGGGAATCAGCCATTTGTGAGGGTGAGGAGTGATGAAGGTCACACACGTTTAGTGAAGAGATCTGAGATTCTTCATGCTGCTTTTACTCTCATTTACGCTGCTACACGGTTATTGCAGTAGTTCTTGTGAATATCCATGTGACTGGACCTGTGTTTCCACTTGAAGACGTTTCTCCTCTCATCCAAGACGCTGCTTCAGATCTGGTGGGAGTGGGAGTGGGATGGGAGGTGAAACGTCTTCAAGCCCAAACAGAAGTGGCTTTGGATTAAGCCCATATGAGGAGAATCTACACAGTCTTACTGTAAATACCATTTTTGCGATCTTTCTATCTAATGGCTTCTGAACGCTTCCGCCTTCTGAAAACCAAGTATCGACGTTCCTCGGGGGGATAGGCGGGTCTCGGTGAATCGGAGTGCAGTTTAGATCTGCTGCGTCACAACTAAAGTGTCATCGGACAACTGTAGTTGTGATTGTTGAATGGAAACTGTTTGACACGACTGTACCTGGACAAAAATGATAAACTGCGGGTTGTTCTCCATCTGCTTGCGGGCGAAATCAAGGTTGTACTCTTCCTCCCAGCAGTAACGATGATAAAAACTGAAGCGCTGGTGGAACTGCCAAAAAAAGAAAGGGAAGATAATGAGAATTTAAAAAACAGAATTATGTTCCATACGGCAGAGGACCTACCTCCAAAAGTCCAATGTGACAAATTATGTTTGCATTTTTAAGTATTTTAGGGAGGAGCTCATTTACTGCCAAAGCTTAACAAATCTGTTAAAAATGTAACATGTTAAGAATCTAAAATACTATTATCAAACTAGACGTAGACTGTCGTCCCCCACAGCCAGGGTATATCCCCCAAAAGTCCCCAACCCCCTGTGTTGTACAAGCAAACCCCCTGATTGAACCCCCTAAATTAATTTTAAAGATATTTCCACAGTATTTTCACTAAAAAGGTTCCAAAGTGAGTAAAATATGAACAATTGGATTAAAATATGGACAAATATAATCACACATTCTATTTATAAGGTGCTTTACATTTGGATGAAATCTCAGAGTCCTACAAGGTAGAAGCAGATAAAAACATTAATAAAATAATATTATAATAATAATTAAAAAATATGAGAAAAAGCAGCAACGTTCATATCGTCTGATGACACGGCCAAGGGGGAGGAGCATGTATAGGATGAAGAGAATGGGGCCAAGGACTGATCCCTGGGGGACTCCACAGGTGAAGGTGTGTGTCAGTGAGTCAGGAGGGAAGGTGAACCAGCATCTGCTGCCATCCGTAGGTCATTAGTGACTCTAAGCAGAGATGTTTCTGTGCTGTGGGCGGAGCCAAAACCAGACTGAAAGGTTTGAAATAGGTTGTTGTATTTGAGGTGGTCCTGGTGGTGGGCAGCAGCTACTTTTTCCAGAAGTTTGGAGAGGAATGGGAAAACGTCTGGATAGAGTGGTTTTTTTGAGGAGTGGTCTGATTATGGCGGCTTTTAGGGCAGATGGAACAAAGCCGGCCTGGAGGGATTGGTTTACTACTGCGGTGATCAGGGGACTGATGGAAGAGATGTTAGTTTTCACTAGGGCCGTAGGAAAGGGGTCGAGGGCACAGGTGGAGGGTTTCATCGTCCTGATGATAACCTCAACCTCTTGCTGTGAGATTTCTGGGAAACACTTTAGAGGCTGGGAGATCTCAAACTGTGAGTAAGCAGACTGGATAGGTAGAGAGGAGGAACCAGAAAGGACAGAACCGATTGAGTCAATTTTAGATTCGAAGAAATCCATGAAATTATTACATTGGCACTAAATATTTAATGCCAATAAAACTAGTGGAGAAAATAACAGTTTGAGAAACCGGATTGAATCACTGAAATGTGATTTCACATTTAATCCTTAAAAGCAGATTTGATTATAATATGCATGTACACATCCCATCGTTATCTATTTTAGTGTTTATACATTAACTGGTATTTTAGCCATACAATGTACATGCTTTATTGTAACTTGCTATTTCTAATTTCCTATCAGAACACTTTGTCTTAATTTCCCCCCAAAACACAACTGACATCAGTCATTAGAGAAATTGTTATTAAGTCAAATAGTTGCCTTTGGAACTATATGATTATCTGTTATATAACTGGATTATTAGTTATGAACAATGAATTTCTAACAAACGTTTTAATGTTTTGACTGATTGTAGTTAGAGCTAGAAATGTAGCCATGACATGTAGTAGGATATAAGTCAACTGTTTGTCATGTGTTGAATAACCTCCCAGCATTAACGGGCAGACACTTCTAGACAGTGGATTCATACCTGCAGACAGCCGGCCTCTAACTTCACGGGGTCAAAGGGCACGCCTGTCAGACGGACCTCATGTAACATGGGATAAATCACTTCCTGCCAGAACAGCTGGTGTGCGCTGAGGATGGAGGGAATATTGCAGAAAAGCAGCTCAGGGGTCACCTGTCACAGAAACCCATCAAATAATACAATCAAATAAGTGATGAAGTCAAAGTCCCCTCCTTCAGGATGTATATACATATATAAACATATATAAACATATATAAACATATATAAACACATATAAACACATATATATATATATATATAAATATAAACATATATAAACACATATATATATATATATATATATATATGTATATATATATATATATATGTGTTTATATATGTTTATATATGTTTATATATATATATACATATATATATATATATATATATATATATATTTATATATATATGTGTTTATATATGTTTATATATGTTTATATATGTTTATATATGTTTATATATGTTTATATATGTTTATATTTATATATATATATATATATGTGTGTTTATATATGTTTATATATGTTTATATATATATATATATATATATATATATATATATATATATATATATATAAATATATATATATGTTTATATATGTTTATATATGTTTATATATGTGTGTGTTTATATATGTTTATATATGTTTATATTTATATATATATATATATATATCTATATATATATATATATATATATATATATATATATATATATATATGTGTGTGTGTTCAGGCCTCAGTGGACGTCGTTGAAACATTCAGTTTTGATCAAAGCTATTCATAAATGTGGGTTAAATTCCTTCAGATGAATTACGGGGGGTGGATGCTCTGCACACTGACCTCCAGGAGGAACCCATGCTGGTGCAGATGGACCAGAGCAGCAATCACCAGCTGGCAGCAGAAGAAAGACGTTTGTTAGACATCAGGTAGAGAAGCCTCTCTCAGATCAGGCACATTCCACAGGAAATGCTGCAGGTGGTTAGAGAATGACGTATTACATCTGTGATGACGATGAGCTTGTTGATGTAAGTCAGCTCCGTGTGGACAAACTCCCACAGCGCCTCCTGCTGGTGCTTCTGCGTCTTAGACATGGTCTGGAATAAAAGCGAGACCGAGTAGAAGAAAAAAAAGGAGGGAAGCAGAGATGAGAGCAGATGTTTAAAGAGCAGTAGGTGTTCTCTTTATTCCTCTAGAAGAAGTCCTGCTGGGAGAAGACACTCAGTGGAATCACCTTACAGACTAGATCTTCTCAAATGCTTCACTTAAGTGGAGTTTTGAGGAACTTTAGGCCTACCGAATGAGAGTCCACAATTTCAGTCCAGGTCTCCTCCAGTGTGGCCCCCTGATGGTCTTCATTCCACGTCCACTTCAGACTGACCGGCACCGCGTAGGTCCCAAGATCCTGCTTCAGGTCCTCCAGCTGACCTCGCTGCTGGGGACAGTCAGAGGGGACAACAATAAAAAGGTGGACGCGAGAAGGACGGAGACACTGTCTCTGGAATAAAGACACACTAAACTAAGTCCGTGTCCGTCTCCAAACATGCCAGGACGTCACGTGACGACCAGGAGAAGATGGTACCTCAGGTGTCACATTCTTCTCCGACAGCGCCTGACTGAACAGGACCTGTCTCAGGGCGGCTCTGGGTTTGGCTGCAACAGAAGCTCCTCTGTTCAGCAGTCGTGGTCCAGTCACCACCTTCTGCTTAGTCCATCTCTGGGGAGAAGAACCGGGTCAGGAATCTGGATTTCTTTTTTCTCTGACACAAACTAAACACCTAAGTAAAGTATCTTATTATGTACTGAGTTAAATTAACACCTAAGTAAAGTATTTCATTATGTACAAAGTAAATAAGTAAAGTATTTCATTATCTACTGAGTAAATGTGGATCTGCTCGAGGTTTCTGCCTGTTAAAAGGCAGTTTCTTCTCTCTACTGTCACCAAGACTCAAAGAGGAATTTGTTGGGTTCTGTAGATAATTATATAAAGAGTTTTACCTGTAGATAATTATATAAAGAGTTTTACCTGTAGATAATTATATAAAGAGTTTTACCTGTAGATAATTATATAAAGAGTTAGTTCTGTAGATAATTATATAAAGAGTTAGTTCTGTAGATAATTATATAAAGAGTTTGTTCTGTAGATAATTATATAAAGAGTTAGTTCTGTAGATAATTATATAAAGAGTTTATCCTGTAGATAATTATATAAAGAGTTAGTTCTGTAGATAATTATATAAAGAGTTTGTTCTGTAGATAATTATATAAAGAGTTTGTTCTGTAGATAATTATATAAAGAGTTTGTTCTGTAGATAATTATATAAAGAGTTTGTTCTGTAGATAATTATATAAAGAGTTTTACCTGTAGATAATTATATAAAGAGTTTGTTCTGTAGATAATTATATAAAGAGTTTGTTCTGTAGATAATTATATAAAGAGTTTGTTCTGTAGATAATTATATAAAGAGTTTTACCTCTAGATAATTATATAAAGAGTTTTACCTGTAGATAATTATATAAAGAGTTTATCCTGTAGATAATTATATAAAGAGTTTTACCTGTAGATAATTATATAAAGAGTTTTACCTGTAGATAATTATATAAAGAGTTAGTTCTGTAGATAATTATATAAAGAGTTAGTTCTGTAGATAATTATATAAAGAGTTTGTTCTGTAGATAATTATATAAAGAGTTTTACCTGTAGATAATTATATAAAGAGTTAGTTCTGTAGATAATTATATAAAGAGTTTTACCTGTAGATAATTATATAAAGAGTTTGTTCTGTAGGTAATTATATAAAGAGTTTGTTCTGTAGATAATTATATAAAGAGTTTGTTCTGTAGATAATTATATAAAGAGTTTGTTCTGTAGATAATTATATAAAGAGTTAGTTCTGTAGATAATTATATAAAGAGCTAGTTCTGTAGATAATTATATAAAGAGTTTTACCTGTAGATAATTATATAAAGAGTTTGTTCTGTAGATAATTATATAAAGAGTTTTACCTGTAGATAATTATATGAAGAGTTTGTTCTGTAGATAATTATATAAAGAGTTTGTTCTGTAGATAATTATATAAAGAGTTTTACCTGTAGATAATAATATAAAGAGTTTGTTCTGTAGATAATAATATAAAGAGTTTGTTCTGTAGATAATTATATAAAGAGTTAGTTCTGTAGATAATTATATAAAGAGTTTGTTCTGTAGATAATTATATAAAGAGTTTTACCTGTAGATAATTATATAAAGAGTTTTACCTGTAGATAATTATATAAAGAGTTAGTTCTGTAGATAATTATATAAAGAGTTAGTTCTGTAGATAATTATATAAAGAGTTAGTTCTGTAGATAATTATATAAAGAGTTTTACCTGTAGATAATTATATAAATAGTTTGTTCTGTAGATAATTATATAAAGAGTTTTACCTGTAGATAATTATATAAAAAGTTTGTTCTGTAGATAATTATATAAAGAGTTTGTTTTGTAGATAATTATATAAAGAGTTTGTTCTGTAGATAATTATATAAAGAGTTTTACCTGTAGATAATTATATAAAGAGTTTGTTCTGTAGATAATTATATAAAGAGTTTTACCTGTAGATAATTATATAAAGAGTTTATCCTGTAGATAATTATATAAAGAGTTAGTTCTGTAGATAATTATATAAAGAGTTTGTTCTGTAGATAATTATATAAAGAGTTTGTTCTGTAGATAATTATATAAAGAGTTTGTTCTGTAGATAATTATATAAAGAGTTTGTTCTGTAGATAATTATATAAAGAGTTTGTTCTGTAGATAATTATATAAAGAGTTTGTTCTGTAGATAATTATATAAAGAGTTTTACCTGTAGATAATTATATAAAGAGTTTATCCTGTAGATAATTATATAAAGAGTTAGTTCTGTAGATAATTATATAAAGAGTTTGTTCTGTAGATAATTATATAAAGAGTTTGTTCTGTAGATAATTATATAAAGAGTTTGTTCTGTAGATAATTATATAAAGAGTTTGTTCTGTAGATAATTATATAAAGAGTTTATCCTGTAGATAATTATATAAAGAGTTAGTTCTGTAGATAATTATATAAAGAGTTTGTTCTGTAGATAATTATATAAAGAGTTAGTTCTGTGGATAATAATATAAAGAGTTTTACCTGTAGATAATTATATAAAGAGTTTGTTCTGTAGATAATTATATAAAGAGTTAGTTCTGTAGATAATTATATAAAGAGTTAGTTCTGTAGATAATTATATAAAGAGTTAGTTCTGTAGATAGTTATATAAAGAGTTTATCCTGTAGATAATTATATAAAGAGTTTGTTCTGTAGATAATAATGTAAAGAGTTTGTTCTGTAGATAATTATATAAAGAGTTTGTTCTGTAGATAATTATATAAAGAGTTTTACCTGTAGATAATTATATAAAGAGTTTGTTCTGTAGATAATAATATAAAGAGTTTGTTCTGTAGATAATTATATAAAGAGTTAGTTCTGTAGATAATTATATAAAGAGTTTGTTCTGTAGATAATTATATAAAGAGTTAGTTCTGTAGATAATTATATAAAGAGTTAGTTCTGTAGATAATTATATAAAGAGTTTTACCTGTAGATAATTATATAAAGAGTTTGTTCTGTAGATAATTATATGAAAAGTTTGTTCTGTAGATAATTATATAAAGAGTTTGTTTTGTAGATAATTATATAAAGAGTTTGTTCTGTAGATAATTATATAAAGAGTTTGTTCTGTAGATAATTATATAAAGAGTTTGTTCTGTAGATAATTATATAAAGAGTTTTACCTGTAGATAATTATATAAAGAGTTTTACCTGTAGATAATTATATAAAGAGTTTGTTCTGTAGATAATTATATAAAGAGTTTTACCTGTAGATAATTATATAAAGAGTTTATCCTGTAGATAATTATATAAAGAGTTAGTTCTGTAGATAATTATATAAAGAGTTTTACCTGTAGATAATTATATAAAGAGTTTGTTCTGTAGATAATTATATAAAGAGTTTGTTCTGTAGATAATTATATAAAGAGTTTGTTCTGTAGATAATTATATAAAGAGTTTATCCTGTAGATAATTATATAAAGAGTTAGTTCTGTAGATAATTATATAAAGAGTTTGTTCTGTAGATAATAATATAAAGAGTTAGTTCTGTGGATAATAATATAAAGAGTTTTACCTGTAGATAATTATATAAAGAGTTTTACCTGTAGATAATTATATAAAGAGTTAGTTCTGTAGATAATTATATAAAGAGTTAGTTCTGTAGATAATTATATAAAGAGTTAGTTCTGTAGATAGTTATATAAAGAGTTTATCCTGTAGATAATTATATAAAGAGTTTGTTCTGTAGATAATTATATAAAGAGTTAGTTCTGTAGATAATTATATAAAGAGTTTTACCTGTAGATAATTATATAAAGAGTTTGTTCTGTAGATAATTATATAAAGAGTTAGTTCTGTAGATAATTATATAAAGAGTTTGTTCTGTAGATAATTATATAAAGAGTTAGTTCTGTAGATAATTATATAAAGAGTTTGTTCTGTAGATAATTATATAAAGAGTTTTACCTGTAGATAATTATATAAAGAGTTAGTTCTGTAGATAATTATATAAAGAGTTTGTTCTGTAGATAATTATATAAAGAGTTTGTTCTGTAGATAATTATATAAAGAGTTAGTTCTGTAGATAATTATATAAAGAGTTAGTTCTGTAGATAATAATATAAAGAGTTTTACCTGTAGATAATTATATAAAGAGTTAGTTCTAGACCTGATCTTTCTGGAAAACACCTTCAGACAACTGTTGTTGTGAATTGGTGCTGTATAAATAAAGATTGATTGATTGAGTAAATAAGTAAAGTATCACATTATGTACTGAGTTAAATAAATACCTGAGTAAAGTATTTCATGATGTACTGAGTAAATAAGTAAAGTATCACATTATGTACTGAGTTAAATAAATACCTGAGTAAAGTATTTCATGATGTACTGAGTAAATAAGTAAAGTATCACATTATGTACTGAGTTAAATAAACAACATTTATTAGTACCGTTTCTCCTACCTGGTAGCCCAGCGTATTGAACTTGTGGTGGTCCCGCCCCCTCTGGAGAAGGTTTCCTTGGAGCAGTGATAATGTTCCGTTTACGTCCGTCTCTCTGGTTTCTCCATCCGGGCCGTCTGGACCTGACACCAGAACTTTCTCCGGCAGAGATTCCCTGCCCACACTGCTGCTGTTGACATGGCGGAGGATAAGAACTCTATTAAATGTATTATTATTATTATTTGTTGTGACTAAAGCAGATGTTTGAAGACACTCAGGAGACCCAACAATCAACCATGAGAATGTAACCGCTGCCAGATGAAGACTGAATAACCTTCATCATTAATAAATCATATCATTAATAAATCATATCATTAATATATCATATCATTAATAAATCATATCATTAATATATCATATCATTAATATATCATATCATTAATAAATCATATCATTAATATATCATATCATTAATATATCATATCATTAATATATCATATCATTAATAAATCAATCATATCATTAATATATCATATCATTAATATATCATATCATTAATTAATCATATCATTAATAAATCATATCATTAATATATCATATCATTAATAATTCATATCATTAACATATCATATCATTAATATATCATATCATTAATATATCATATCATTAATATATCATATCATTAATATATCATATCATTAATGTATCATATCATTAATAAATCATATCATTAATATATCATATCATTAATAAATCATATCATTAATATATCATATCATTAATATATCACATCATTAATAAATCATATCATTAATATATCATATCATTAATAAATCATATAAAACATATATATTCTTACTGCATATGTTTTGTGTTGTGATCCGGATTATGATTCACATTCCAATCCAATCCAAAAGGTGTGAAACATTATGAAAACATACCTGCGTACCTCCTTATTGTCATTGGACTATTATTATTCGGTATGCTGGTATTTGTTCCTCAGAATTGTTGAAGAGCGAGGAAGAGGTCAAACAGAATCTGTACCTGTCTTACGCCTCATTTCAAAACATTTTGCAGGCATATAGAATTGAAATAAACATGAATTTTCTTCCAACACTTAAGGGAGGAGGCGACGAACAAAAGGAATAAAACAGAAGCAGCTCAAAGACTTTTATCTCTCTTTGTTCTTTTTATCAAGACAGAATAGATTAAACAACTGACACAGGTTACATATTACTATTATATCATAAGAAAACACTAATAATGATGCAATCATTCTTAAATACAAGCCCATAATAAGAGAGAGAGAACCGAGAGATCCCTCAAAAATCGTTTGAACTTTAACGTGAATAGAAATAATGAGAACGTTATTGTGAAGATAATCGGTTAAACATTTAGATCCAAAAATGTCCAAATGAAGATTTTGAAAAGGAAAAAAAGGCAATGAGATGGTCTATCGTGTCACTGAGCAGAGAGACGTCTTCTATTCATGTGTGAAGAACTGTATATTATAGTAATATCATCAAAGAGCTCTGAAGATGTCCAATCACCCAGTGACCAAAGACAAAAGCTCCTTTTTATTCAACAGACGTTCTGCCTCGGTTTCATTCTCACACATCTTCAGGTCCGTCATAGACACACAGTAAATACCAGGAGTCAGACAGGAACGCTGAGCTGTCACAGCAGCAGAAATCATTACTTCCAGACTCTTTAATCTCAACACCAACGGCCTCACAAAGCGGCGGCTCCTGTTACAGTCGTACGGCTGAAGATGAAACTCCGAGACTCTTCTGACACGAGTTCCCACACTACCGACATCATCACAACTTACCCAGCATCCCTGGGAGGATTCGTGTGGGAGCAGAAAGAGAAACTGCCTCCGTTCTCAGGCAGAAACTCTATCTCAATGAAAACGTTTCAGCATTGATTGACGCCTCCTGTCCCTCTTTATACACTTATTAATGCTCTTCAGGAAAAGTGATCCACACACAAACTCCCCACACACCGATTTACTCCATTAATCCGCTGGTCAAATAGCAGCTTGTTTTAATCAGTGCCACACTGTTCCCGGTCCCCTGTCCCTGTTTCCATCCCACAGTGACACACCAAACATCAGACCACATTCCATTCTGCCACTGAAGCCCCTCCAGACCCAACGGGACTAAAGGAAAACTGGCCCCCGGTTGGTCGCGTTGTTTCATTGAATCAACCAAAACAGTTTCCACAGGAACACAGGACAGACAGTGAAGCACAGAGCAGCTCCAGAACGCCTCCTGCTCCCCCCCCCCCCCCCCCCCCTCACACACACACACACACACACACACCAGCTATACCTTTATGTAGATAAATGTAGACTTTACCTGGGCTTGGTTGGATCCATTTTGTTTCACGTAGTCATTTCTCCTTTCTGTTCCTCCCCTTTCTCTCTGCCTTGATGACTTCCTCTCTCCCTTCCTTTCACCTGCACCACTGCCCTCTTCAACTGGCCCAACGGGAACAACTGGATTCTGCAGCCGACAAATCAGTGCTGAGGTCTGCTGAATGTGTCAGAGTTAAAACGGCTTACATGCCGCCGGGTGGCGACTGATCCCTTTGACGGGCGGCCGATGTTGTTTTACATCTTTCACCCATCAGCTGGAGCTAACACGAAGAAATCATTTTAATGGGGGGGCGATCGGATCTTCCATCAACACATTTGGGCCAAATCATCAGTTTCAAACTTGAAAATCTGGTTTCTCATTAAGTGTTGCTTTAAATCTGGAGGTAGAATGAGAGTTTGTCAGAAGTTGAATGTATTATATCCTCATTATCACACACACACACAGATACAAACACAGCCATTTATGAGATATTTATTTAAAGTTTACATATTAACAGGTATGCCAGTCAAGTTGCTTTCTTTGCCGTGAGTCAGTTTCATACGGGGTAAAGGTTCTTATCCGTGACGTGTCTGATTCCTCTGACATTCTAAAAGCTGCCAGGCGGAGACGGACTGAGTCAGGGTGTGTCTGCTTTTCTCAGGATACAGAGGCTGGGGAGTCTTTCCTTCCCTATATATGTTCCCTTGAGCAACACGTTTCCCATAATGTAACCAGGAACTGTGATCAAAACACGAGCAGTAAGTAATACAAGCAGTCCAAAAGTATTTAGATGCTTCTCTTCCATCTGCTCCAGCAAGCAAATGGAACTACACAGCAGTAGTTCCTGAAGTTTGACTTTAATAATATGACTTGAACACAAAAACCTACAGTACACTGGAATCCCTTTGGTGTCCTCAAGTCTGAAACACTAGAGAAAAGACAGGCTGTAACTCATTCATTGCACTAACACCTAAAGCACTTTTCTTTGGACCATAGATATTTAATCAAACCTGTTCCCTCAGAGGAAAGTGAAATGTTACAAACAGCCAAATCACTGTTGAGAAAAAAACCTCTGTGGCAGCGGTTGACTTTAAAAAAACAGATTTCTGATTCTCGAGATGTAGGTTTGTAACAGGGAATATTTACTATAACTCAATTAAAATAGCTTAATTATAACTCATTGTCAAAATAGAGCAAACGGTTCTCTGCTCCACGAAAGCAGGATAAGGACGATCCCTTCAGAGACATGTGCGTCTGTGATGTTGTGGTGGTTATAGAATGTGGTGAGGGAAGTCTAAGTCAACGTTCTGACCTCATACTCCCACACACACAAAGATGATGGAAGGGTTACTGGGGACAGAATCTCAGACTTTTAAAAGTACACTTATTCAAAAAAAAAATTTCTATTGATCCCAGAACTTCAAATGAAGACCGGAACATCTGTCCTTGTTCTGTCAAACGTTCCTCCAACAGCCAGAACTCACAGCACCGGTTCAACTAACTGGTCTGGTACTATTCCCTTAAAACCCCCAGATCCTTTAGTTTGAGTTCAGTCCACACAATAAGTTCTAACAGCTCCTTGAGGAGCTTCGTAGGTGTAGGTAGGAGGGTTTTACTAGTTCCTTACTAAGCTAACACTGCGCTATAGACAAAATAAGATAATTACCAACATTAATATCCCTTGACATTTAAAAAAGTGTATAAAATTAAAATTTGTTCTTTACAAAGTTTAAGCAAACTGAATCATGCAAAATCACATTTGCTCCCTCCTGGAGCCGCCTGAAGCCCTCAGTAGTTTGATCAGGTCATCTCAGTGAGTGTTTGGGATGGCGAGAGGTAGAGTTCACTGGCTGCTGGGAAACAGAACTACTTTGGTGATCGCACCAGGTTCGTTTGGATGCCTCCAGGCTGTCCATCAGAGAAGCTCCAGCACAATACTTGGTTTCCTCAGCTGTTTGTTCCACTTGGCACATGCTACAGAATTACAGAATGCCATACTTGGCCTCCAGCTCCTCAGCTGCCCGCCCCAGGTGCATCTTCCCCAGCTCATCCAACAACTCCTGCAACAAGGACCAATGCAGCATTCCTCCGGCCCGGGTTCCTTTCTCAGCCCAAACCCTCAGCATCTGGTAGTGGGCCTCCCGACAGGTTCTGTAATCCAGCTCTAGTTGTTCGATCTTTGAATCTTCCACACCGAGAGTACGCACCAGCTGCTTCACCTGCAGCACGGGAACCAGATCCAGCACCGAGTAGATGAGTTCAGAGACTGAGGAGAGAGACGGGGGTTTTGAAGGGAGGACAGAAGAGTTAGCAGAATAATGTTCTGAATATTTGAGCCAACCACACGAGAGGCTTGTTCAGAGGAACTCCACCTGTGTGCAGCAGAAAATTCACTCACCCTTGATTTCAAAGGGGACGCAGTCGGGCAGATTGGACGGCTGCTCGGGTTCACACACAGAACTTGGGGGACAAGCCTTGTCAGAAGTCTCAAGAAGACTCATGAAGGTTGACAGTTCTCCGCTGTGGATCAAGACTTGCTATGAAACAAGCCCAAACCAAATGTTACTGACGCAGAAGCACATAGATCCACCAGAGAAAAGAGTCCACAAGAGTCTGATGAGCATACCTCACAAGCGTCTGTGGAGACCTCAGATGATTGGGAGGAGGATTTCAACATCTTCTTCTTGGTAGACCATTTTGTCAACCTGTTGGTGACAGCAACCACCGCCAGCAGTGATACCAGACTCACAGCTGCCACTCCAACAAGAATGTTGGTATGGTATCTTATTCCAGTATCAGGATCTTCTTAAGAAGAGGGAGACATGAACACAGATGTTAATCACAAACTATTGTCATAAAACGAAACGAGGAATCCAGATATTTGATCATTCGTTGCTTTAAATGTAATATCCTTTCCACGATCAAAACCGGCCATTCATTTAGAGCTGTGGTCCAAAACCAGAAGGAGTTTTTCTCTATACCCCACTGCTTTACTGGACCAGCAGTACGCATCTGTGTATTTCCTCATACAATAATCAGTGAAGTGAAGATGAACTAGCTGCAGAAAACGATCCGATGGACCGACCGATGGACCGACCGATGGACCGACCGATGGACCGACCGATGGACCGACCGATGGACAGAGAAGGAGTGGACATGTTCCTCTTACCACAGTGAGCCTGGTAACGACAACGACAGACATGGTGGAACTAGAGTCTCTGCTTCGGGTCTGACGGTGCTGACCGACACCCTTAGAAAAAGATTGGATGCACAACCTCCTTCACGCACAAACCGCTGCTGCAGAAATACCACTGATTTATTATCTGATCATACGATCCCAAAGCAAGACATTTTAAAGGGAACCCTAAAACAGAAACTAACAGGGAAAATAAAAACCGTTTAAAACCATCTCACCCTTTAAGGAGGAACCTGAATGGATTACCTTCCAATACCAACAATATTCAATAAATCAAAAGCTCTGAGAGAAACAGTATTTTTGGCGGATGCAGCCGTATAATTAGTCATTTCATTCAGCCGGTATTAGAAAGATAGTTGCACAACAATGCAGACAAAATACAACTCGAGCTGATGTTTCAACGTGGGCAGAGGAATTCTGTTGACAATCGTCATTTTGGGTACCTTCTTACAGGTGAGTAAGGTGTGAGGCAGATGAGGCAGATGAGACAGATGAGGTAGATGAGGTAGATCAGACAGATGGGGCAGATGAGACAGATGAGGTAGATGGGGTAGATCAGACAGATGGGGTAGATGGGGTAGATGAGGTAGATGAGACAGATGGGGTATATGAGGTATATCAGACAGATGGGGCAGATGAGACAGATGAGGTAGATGGGGTAGATGAGGTAGATGAGACAGATGGGGTAGATGAGGTATATGGGGTAATTGAGACAGATGAGACAGATCAGTTAGATCAGACAGATGGTGTAGATGGGGTAGATGAGGTAGATGAGACAGATGGTGTAGATGGGGTAGATGAGGTAGATGAGACAGATGGGGTAGATGAGGTATATCAGACAGATGGGGCAGATGAGACAGATGAGGTAGATGGGGTAGATTAGGTAGATGGGGTATATGGGGTAGATGAGGCAGATGGGGTAGATGAGGTATATGGGGTAATTGAGACAGATGAGACAGATCAGTTAGATCAGACAGATGGTGTAGATGGGGTAGATGAGGTAGATGAGACAGATGGGGTAGATGGGGTAGCTGAGGTAGATGAGACAGATGGGGCAGATGAGACAGATGAGGTAGATGGGGTAGATAAGGTAGATGGGGTATATGGGGTAGATGAGGCAGATGGGGTAGATGAGGTATATGGGGTAGATGAGACAGATCAGACAGATCAGACAGATGGTGTAGATGAGGTATATGGGGTAGATGAGACAGATGAGACAGATCAGACAGATCAGACAGATGGTGTAGATGAGGTATATGGGGTAGATGAGACAGATGAGACAGATCAGACAGATGGGGTAGATTAGGTAGATGGGGTAGATACGGTAGGTGAGGTAGATGAGGTAGATTGGGTAGACGGCGTAGATGAGGTAGAAGAGGTGAATGTGGTAGATGGGGTAGATGAGGTAGATGAGACAGATGGGGTAGATGAGGTATATGGGGTAGATTAGATAGATGGGGTAGATACGGTAGGTGAGGGAGATGGGGTAGACGGCGTAGATGGGGTAGATGAGGTAGATGAGACAGATGGGGTAGATGAGGTAGATTGGGTAGACGGCGTAGATGAGGTAGAAGAGGTAAATGTGGTAGATGAGGTAGATTGGGTAGATGGTGTAGATGAGGTAAATGAGGTAAATGTGGTAGATGGGGTAGATGAGGTATATCAGACAGATGGGGTAGATGGGGTAGATGAGGTAGATGAGACAGATGAGACAGATGGGGTAGATGAGGTATATGGGGTAGATGAGACAGGTCAGACAGATGGTGTAGATGGGGTAGATTAGATAGATGGGGTAGATGCGGTAGGTGAGGTAGATTGGGTAGACGGCGTAGATGGGGTAGATAAGGTAGACGAGACAGATGGGGTAGATGAGGTATATGGGGTAGATGAGACAGGTCAGACAGATGGTGTAGATGGGGTAGATTAGATAGATGGGGTAGATACGGTAGGTGAGGTAGATTGGGTAGACGGCGTAGATGAGGTAGATTGGGTAGACGGCGTAGATGAGGTAGAAGAGGTGAATGTGGTAGATGGGGTAGATGAGGTAGATGAGACAGATGGGGTAGATGAGGTATATGGGGTAGATTAGATAGATGGGGTAGATACGGTAGGTGAGGTAGATGGGGTAGACGGCGCAGATGGGGTAGATGAGGTAGATGAGACAGATGGGGTAGATGAGGTAGATTGGGTAGACGGCGTAGATGAGGTAGAAGAGGTAAATGTGGTAGATGAGGTAGATTGGGTAGATGGTGTAGATGAGGTAAATGAGGTAAATGTGGTAGATGGGGTAGATGAGGTAGCTGTATTTTTGCTTAGGGGGGAGGAGTTCTATATTTAGATTTGATAATATTTAACTGTAACTCACTCTTGCTGACTTCTCCACCAACAAGCCCCAGCTTTAAGACTTCTCAAGGTCAACCTTTTCCCTCATTCAGGATGTTATTGGAAAGCGGTCACTTATTTCCCTTATGTCCGTATGATAAGGACCCTGTTTTAAACTTACACCCGCCCCCATAAGTCCGACGGCTGTGGTCCAGTGAACACGCACACTATTTTGAAACCTCGGAAAAATACCGCGTCTTGTACAATTCAGTGACGGTTCAGTCAACTTCTGCAACAGTGATGAAGAAGAGCAGCTCCTCTGCACAATCCCGGTTTCCAGCAGTATTTACCACCGGGTCACCGTACCCCCACAGAAAACAGTTGATTAATTATGTCATCATCACAGCTGGCCAGGCCAGCTAATCATGTCCCTGTTCAGGGGCTCACCTCTTGCTTCCAGCGTGGGAGGTGTTGGACAGTGATGTTCACAGTCAGTGTGGCAACTGTGGAGAACACAGAAGATGTTTCCCAACATGAAAGAGGAAGAAGCACGACTAAGGAGGAAGTAATGAACACAATGGCTGACTCTTCAAAAGCAGCAGTTCAAACAGTTTGTCACTAATAAGTAGGGTTCCATGAGGAGCATTTCCAATGAAGCTGATTCTAATTAAACTGGAGATAACCTTCATCACTCACCATCCCCACTAACGGCTTCATTAATGCCTTAATGGGAATATAACTGGTGAAGATGATTTGAGATATCTGTACTTGATCCCTTTGGGCCAAGTGGGTTTCCCACGGTAAGAGACGCGTGCCTTCACACACATGTTTGATGCTTCGTTAATAAATAAACGCCTTTTCTTCACTCGTCTGGTTCCGTGTGTTAAAGTTTGATATTCTCTCTGATAATAATTCCTATGTAAAAAGTTTTGTTTGTGTGAAAAGTCACACCTTTAAAACTTACTTTGTACACTTTTGCTTTATATTTGGAAGGTTTCAACGCATTTCAAATTATGCAACAGTCTGACCAAAAGATTTCATCACATGTGTACTGCGGACCCCAAAAGGCCGTTTCCTTCCTCTCTTAGAGGCGTCCTCTGGGGGTAACGGTCGAAACAGACGCCCAGGACACTATGTGGTATTACAAATACATATTTCATATGAATGTGATGTTATGTTGATAATTAGGACAACAAATGGAAACATTGAACACGGTTAGACACGAGCTGCAAGTTTCATTTCATCAAACCGACTTCCCCCTCAGCAACTCTAAAAGAAAGCATCAAAAGAAGCAGGAAGTGCAGTGAAGGACTCGCGCACTAACAGGGTCGTCTGCATCGGCATACTCACTTTTTGCAAGATTCACACTTGCTGTTGAGTTCATAGTACTTGTCTGTACATTCACACACAGTGTTGGACTCGGATGTACCTGTGCACAGCAGAAAGAAAGTCACTTTGAGTTTAACAGAACGGATGTGTCCGAATAACAGATTCAGGAAATAAACGACTTTAAAAGAGACTCGACTTAGTATTTGTTTCATTTCAAACAGAGCTTAAAACTTACAATTCTGCGTTTCCTTTTGGTTGAGATCACACTTTTTGCATTTCAGACACTGATGTGTGTCTGAGTCAAAGCTCTGTCGGTAATAACCGTCCTCACAGCGACAAATAGTGTTCTTGTCTCTTTCACACGGCGACTGCTCCACTTCATGATTTGATTCTGTGAAAAGTTGAAAATGAGAACAAACCAACCATCGTGTGATGGAATACTGGCAATCAAAGAGGTCATGTGATCCAGTAAGAGAACAATGTTACTCTACTTTTGCAGTGTCTACAACTTCTGCAGTTTGGCGAGTAGTTCATCATGTCTGTGTATTGTCTCGGAGGGCAGGGCACGCATTTACTTCTCTGGCCCCTAGCAGGACACTCTTCTAAAAGCTTAGACCCTGGAAACAAGAACATCACATGGAAACGGTGATCGGATTTGGAAACTGGCTTAAATAAAGAGGATATATGAGGATATTTGTGGTGTGCGGTAGATTAAAGAATACCTGGATGACATCTGTCGCAACAAATTCCCTTTTCAGTGCGATATTCCCAATATTCACATGTTTTGTTCCCTGGGGGTTCTAACGTCAGCGCAGGAACAAACATGCACTAAAAATAGAATATGCAGTTTAGAAAATGTGCACACAAGGACGCCGATGCCCACAGAAATCATGCCTATTCATTCATTCATTAAGTCTCTGCGGGTGAGGACATGTGGACAGACTATTCCCAGCTCAAAGAATGTTTTGTATTTATGTCATTTACAAGTATTAAGTGACAGCCCCATATTTTTCTTACCATAAGAAGCAGAATTATGCCAGCATGTGATTTCTTATTCCACCTTCCTCTGTGGATACCTCCCTCCATTATCGTCCAGGTTTAACTCAATCCATCGGAGGGGACCTACGAGGAAAACAATCTGAATAAAACCTCTAAAAGCCACTTCAGTGATCTTATGAAAAGGGACATTTGCGATATATAAAGTCAAATTCTGCCAATTTCACCCATTAATAAGATTCAAGGGCCAAAGTGTGGCTCCAGGAGAACTTCAGAGAACTTCAGAGAACTGTAGAGGTGCGTGTTATTATACTGAAAATATCAATCCTGCGTGAGTCATAAAATTCATTAAGCCTTATTTTGTCCTCTGTAGCATATTCCCGTTTGGAACGTAAAGAAGATGAAAAGAGACACTTGATGGATATTTTTTAAATATCTCTACATGGTGACTTCATTTAAGTCAGTATTCTGAGAAAGTCTGAGGTCAGACTAATCTCAGTTTTATTCTCAGAAAAAACTGACATTCTGAAGAGAGTTACGGACATGATATTTTAAATTCAGTCTCCCCTCTTTTTTTTATAAACAGGCATTTTAAAAAAATAAAAACTAGAAATTTCTGAAAAGAAAAAAAAAGATCTTTGTGTGTTTTGTTGACCCGGAGCTCTGCTTCAGAGATGAGGATAATAATCATGATGATGATAATAATAATCATGATGATGATAATAATAGTCATAATTCAAAGAGAACCGGAGAGGTACGGACCCACCGCCCGTCACTCAAACACACACTCACTCACTCACTCACTAAAGTAGAGAAACTTTAGTAGTAGAGGAACTCCGACACTATCAAACTCTAAGTAAGAGGAGAATATTTACGGGTGACATTAATGAATAGAGTTAAAGTCTTTGTCTTCTCTCTGTTTACGTTTCCTGTCTGAAGGGTTTCGGTTTAGATCCCTACC
>JBBDHG010000203.1:212500-225000 GCA_037951165.1 Lophius americanus | reverse complement strand
AATCTTTGACAGTGGTTGTTGAAATAACCCAAACAGGTGTTGAAAATGACTAAAAAGGAATAGAAACTAGTACACATGCATGGTTTGGAGAAAATGATCATTTCCAGAGACTCATTTAAGTTGAAATGGTAGATAAAACAGTAATATTGTTTATTTAGCCGTACTCTGGTTTTGATCAGGGTGCTATAAATGAACTATGACTACGGTGAACATCGTAGTCATACGATGGGCAAGTTTCAAGTGACATCATGTCATTCATTTTAAACGTTCAAAATGTCATAATGTGCATCATCCTAAGTTGAGAAATCTTCTGTCAGCAGGAAATACTACATTATTATGAAGCAGCAGATGAGGCTTACTTGTTGTCTGAAGGGTTCATTACTTTGGCGGAATCATCTCAGTGTGGTCCGGAGACGAAGGAGTTTCCAAACCTCTCCACCATCACAGACTCACAACCAACGACATGTAGTGGCTCAGAAGAAGAATCCTTTATTGATCACATACAGTCAAACACAGTGAGCTTACGTCTCTGGATGTGAGGGGGCAGTGGGCCGAGGAGGTTTCAGGGTCTTGCTCAAGGACCCTACGAGAAGTAGACCCCGGTGAGACTCGAACCAGCCACCTACCCGTCTTCTGATGGGAGACGGCGTCTCTACACAGGGAACTACGGCCGCTCTCCCACTGCCCTCAGGATTGTGAAGAACACTCAACAACCACTCACTCCAGGCTGATGAATGGAACACAACTAAAAGATTGGTTTTCTGGAGCAAACAAAAATGTTTGATAATTGTGACATCAAAACGACAGACGTGTTTCTAAACAGGGACGAAAGACTCTCTGGGACATTGTCCGTCACTAAAGCTGAATATATTTCACATTTTTACATGTTTCTCATTTACAGAATCATTTGGTTGCATCCTCTCTGACATGCAATGATCAGCCATAACAATATAACCACTGAGCGAAGAAGTCAGAACAACATTGGGACATTTGTTGCAGAGGCCCCCGTCGGTGGACGGGGTATTCTGGAGACTAGGTTTATCCTGAAAGCTGATGTGTTAGAAGCAGAAATAATGGACAAGGGTAACAATCGGAGGGTCTTCATAGCATCTTCAGATCTGCAGGTCTTGTTGGGTGTTCATGGTCTGCAGCCGTCAGAATGTAGTTTAAGGAAGGATAACTAGTGACCCGGTTCAGAGTCATGGGATGAAGGTAAGCCCTTTTGTCCCACTCCCACAGAAGAGACAGTGTAGTACAAATTGCTGAAAAGGTTAGTGCTGGTTCTGATAGAAGACCCAGAACACACATGACATCACAGAACTGTTCTGAAGGCTAAAGCAGGATCTACCCAATGTAACGGATGTTTTTAAGTTAAAGTTTTGACTGATGAAGTCACATTTCTTCCTTGTCTACTTTATTTTCCATTCTGAATAAAAAGAATGCATTGCTCTCAACACGTCTTATATTTATGCTGAACACTAAACATTCATTCCTGTTACAGAGAGCTTATAAAGAGTTAAAGCTTGTGTGTTGGACCTACAACAAGATTTCCCAGAACCAGCAGAATATTTACATGGAGCGCTGACTCACAGTTTGCCCCGCGAGGATGAACTCGCACCACCCTCATCCGGGGTTTCATCATTTTACACTCCCCTTCTTGAAAGTACTGTTTTAGGATCAGCAGGCTGGATGCCAGCGGTCCAAACCACCCACATAAATCCTGCAGACTCCTACAGGGCACCTCGAAGCACCTCCTCTTTGGACAATTGGCAGTCCTTTCCCTGCTCCTGGGAGGGAAAGAAAATGGCCTCAGCCGTACTCTGCTCCTCCTCAGAGAGATTAAGACTAGGAGAAGATGTCGGATGAAGAACAGGAGAGTCTCCCTCATCTTCTTCTTCACTCCTCCCCCTCTCCTTTGTCGTGCCACTCTGAACTGTGGGACAAATTTGTCCGCTGAACTCGCTTATCAAGCTAAAGATGACTGTCCCCGGATTGTGGACATGGACCAGACCTAGAGAGAAAAAAAACAGAAAGGTTCCACTTCCTTCTCAATAATCCCTCATGGAGAGTCAAATGTTCCACTGTTCACACATCAGTACCAGGATTTGCTGCTGAATGGGTCGACTGCGGCGGCTTTGCAATGAAGGGATCTCTGGGGAACCCCTGAGCTGATTCCTTGGATCTGTCAGGAGCCTCCCTGCCTCCCTGAAGGAGAACACATCCATCACCGTGGGCTCAACAGAAGAGAAACAACGGCATATTGTATGTAGGTTCATGACAGAAGGAGGGTTTGAGATCAGCTCCTTACCCGATTACAGACCAGCAGGGAAATAGCTGCAAAAAAGTAGGTACATAAATTATAATCTCCAGGTCCACTGATGGTGAATTTACATGCACGACGGTTTCCATAGTAACCAACCATCTGTAAGATATCAGCAATGTCAAGAGTCATAGCCGGTGCCAGCATGCACAGGCTAAAGAGTAAGGGCTCAAGAATGGAGCCCTGGGGAACACCGCAGGTCAAAGGCCCCCCAGGGAGGAGGCATAAACCATGGGTATAAAGTCAGTCCTATGGGATAAGTAGGAGGATTTCTTTGTGTCTCATTAAAGCATATGATGAGTAACTAAAAAGAATTATGTAACTTCATACAAGAGACAAAAAAAAGTCCAACAGTTTTCTGAAAACATGCGTTGAGCTAAACTTACAAAACTAATACAAAACTAAATAATTCATCTTCATCTTTCCTTTCTTTAACATAATCCTAAAGTTCAGAGGTTGGATGGATTAAATGTCGGGATGTTCTCCCTCCCACCTTGTTTGAAACACGATTCATTTCTGCGGTGAAGAACCGAGTAGAGGATCAAGAGGGTCACGCATCCCACCACCACCACTGGACAGAAGATGGCAACCAGCTGAGCGCTGGTCTCGTCTGACAAAAGAAACCAGAGAGTCGGCGGAGGGCAGGTCTGAGGGCTTTGTTCTGAAAACATAGTGCTGATGGACCCAGAGAGAGGGGGGGGGGGGGCTTTTGACCGGCTAAAGGGATTACAGGAAGTACACAGTGGTATTTGATGGGATAAGATTGTACACTTTGTATTACTATTACACTGTGTTGTTTGTTTGTGTACGTTATGACATGCAGTGTGGCCTTCTGGGCCTTGTCACCCTTACAGAAGAGAGGCCGGATCTCTGGACACTATGAACGATCATAACAAGCCTGACGTAAGCGATGATCTCCTGAACCCCATGTGAGGGGCAGCGGGGTGAGGGTTCCACAATCATGTCTGACATCGACCCAGCACACCTTTATTTTATTTTCAAATGTATGAAACATTGAAAAAACTACCATGAACTGAGTCCATGCAGTCCAGAAGGTGTAATCTATGTAATCCAGATCTATAGATACCCTGAAATCACAAACCGATCGGACATGTTATCATATTGTTTTCATGTTGAAATTTGAATAGAAGCCTCAGAATTAATAAAAGATTTTGATGAAATGCTCTTTAAAACCCCAAATAGGAACATGCTGATTGTACATGAAGTTCCTCCACTGGAGATCATGAGTATCTGCATAAACCCTCTTTAGACTTTATGTCATTCTTGCAGAGATATTTCCATTAGGGACGATCAGCTTTGACACTTGTGACGTCTAGAAATGATCTTTCTATTTCAAAACAATAAGACTACATAAAAAAATCTACCCATAACTTTGAATACTCCGCTCACATCTGTTTGAACGCTCACCTCTTTTCAAATGTGTGCCGTTTCCTGCTGCGAAGATGGACTGATGGTCACACCTGTGTGAGAAAGAACAAATCCTAAAACATCTCAGCTATCCCAGATATGTGTCATGAGAGTCCGGAGGTTCTGGGAATCATGCATCTATTCAGGGAAATGAATGACTCACCGGTGAAATCCACAGTGTTTGGCAGAAGTAGATTTCTGTCCTGAGGAAGACGAGGAAAGCATTTGTTTATCTTTTACCAGGATAACGGCTGCTGCTTCTGGGGAAACAAAATAAAAACATGTTGACTTCTAGGTTTGAAAGAACAAATTTGATTATATATTATATTTGACACAGAAGTCACAGAAGACGTGTCTATTCTTGTCATTTCCTCTGAAGTGCAGCTTCTTATAACTCTTCTTCTTATAACTCTTCTCCTTATAACTCTTCTTCTTATAACTCTTCTTCTTGTAACTCTTCTTCTTATAACTCTTCTTCTCGTTACTCTTCTTCTTATAACTCTTCTTCTTATAACTCTTCTTCTTGTAACTCTTCTTCTTGTAACTCTTCTTCTTATAACTCTTCTTCTTATAACTCTTCTTCTTATAACTCTTCTTCTTATAACTCTTCTTCTTGTAACTCTTCAACTTATAACTCTTCTTCTTGTAACTCTTCTTATAACTCTTCTTCTTATAACTCTTCTTCTTGTAACTCTTCTTCTTATAACACTTCTTCTTGTAACTCTTCTTCTTATAACTCTTCTTCTTATAACTCTTCTTCTTGTAACTCTTCTTCTTATAACTCTTCTTCTTATAACTCTTCTTCTTGTAACTCTTCTTCTTATAACTCTTCTTCTTGTAACTCTTCTTCTTATAACTCTTCTTCTTATAACTCTTCTTCTTGTAACTCTTCTTCTTATAACTCTTCTTCTTGTAACTCTTCTTCTTATAACTCTTCTTCTTGTAACTCTTCTTCTTATAAATCTTCTTCTTGTAACTCTTCTTCTTATAACTCTTCTTCTTATAACTCTTCTTCTTATAACTCTTCTTGTAACTCTTCTTCTTATAACTCTTCTTCTTGTAACTCTTCTTCTTATAACTCTTCTTCTTATAACTCTTCTTGTAACTCTTCTTCTTATAACTCTTCTTCTTATAACTCTTCTTCTTGTAACTCTTCTTCTTATAACTCTTCTTCTTATAACTCTGCTGTAGGAAACAAATATTCATCTTATACGAATGAACATGGTTGATTGACGTGAGCATCTAATCCTTCATCCCATGTAAGTCTTATATTTCTTATATTCTTTTGTGTATTTGCATTGTTTGGGTATTTTCTTCACGACCAACTTTAAGATGTGAGTTACTTCTACATTTTAGTACATTATAGGATTCAATCATTTTATTGTTTATTATAAGATTTTCATATTGCAGTATTGCTGCTGTAATGAAATCTGCTGAATTCTTTTTTTATGGTCTCATGTGAAAATGTTTTGCAGATATGCAAACATTATTACATTACAGCATCATTATGGGTGTGTTTCATACGACTGTAGTACAGTACAGCATCATTATTAGTGTGTTTCTTCTGACTGAATTACAGCACAGCATCATTATGGGTGTGTTTCATACGACTGTATTACAGTACAGCATCATTATTGGTGTGTTTCATATGACTGTACTACAGTACAGCATCATTATTGGTGTGTTTCATACGACTGTACTACAGTACAGCATCATTATTGGTGTGTTTCTTCTGACTGAATTACAGCACAGCATCATTATGGGTGTGTTTCATACGACTGTATTACAGCACAGCATCATTATTGGTGTGTTTCATACGACTGTATTACAGCACAGCATCATTATTGGTGTGTTTCATACGACTGTACTACAGTACAGCATCATTATTGGTGTGTTTCATATGACTGTACTACAGTACAGCATCATTATTGGTGTGTTTCATACGACTGTACTACAGCACAGCATCATTATTAGTGTGTTTCTTCTGACTGAATTACAGCACAGCATCATTATTGGTGTGTTTCTTCTGACTGAATTACAGCACAGCATCATTATTGGTGTGTTTCATACGACTGTATTACAGCACAGCATCATTATTGGTGTGTTTCATACGACTGTATTACAGCACAGCATCATTATTGGTGTGTTTCATACGACTGTACTACAGCACAGCATCATTGTGATGATGGTGGAGGCGTGTCCAATCCGACAGAACTGAAAGTGTTTTGCTCTGTGTTTACCAGAAACAGTGGTTTCCTGGATCTTTTTACAGTATCTGCAGTTTGCTGAGTATGAAACCAAGTCATTGCATGTGAAACCCTCCTCACAGACACACTTCACATCAGACTTATTGGTGCAGTTCTCAAGTATCTTCAGATGAAACTCTGAAACAGTGGAAAAAGGAGAGGGCGGAGAATTAGATTCCTGCTGCCATCTCTGTCCTACGAGGGTCTATTGAATTATTTCATCCTCTATAAATGACTCATTTCTTACCTGGCCTGCAGTCTCCAAAGCAGCGATGGCATCTCTCTTCTTGGTTCCTCTGGTTTGTGTAGCTGCCAGCAGGACAGGGCTGACACTCAGTGCATGACTTCTGAAACTCGCCTGACGGCATGGAAAGAAGCGAATGAGAGAAGACGTCTGATCTCACGCCGTTATGAGTGAGAGGAGGGTGAAGTCACACAGCAGAAACTCTGCAGTGCATTCATTATTCTTATTCTTACTGCATGACTTGCTGGTTGATTTTCTAATATGAAAGACAAACTGAGATGATGGTGAGTCAAAGACAACTGAGAAACAGAGGATGGATGATCTTCTTACCTGCAGGACAGAAGGTACACTCTCTTCTTTCCTCGGTGTGATCGTGGGCCGGTTCTGTCTGTTCAGGATAAATACAGTCACACATGAATGCCTCATTTAGAACACACAGCAACTTCTCTTCATGCACGTTAGAGAAAGAAGGACATTATTACCAGTGGAAAGGTGAGCACCAGCTGTGAAGAGAACGTGAAGACGATCACAAAACTTTGTACGAACCCCATCCTGTGCAGAAAGATTCAGAAAATCATAGAACAGCCGGCATCTAGTGGTCGGCTACAAAAGTCAGATTGAAAGCTAATGCAAATTACATAAAACTCGAAAAAGCATCTAATATCATGAATTAGGTTTGCCATAGAAATTCAAGCTTATCAGAAAAACAAAAAAAGTTACCTTCAGTGTGATCTGTCCGTTGTTCTCTTTCTATTTCCGCACACTCAGTCCTCTCTCTCTCTCTCTCTCTCTACCCATCCCCTGTTCCCTTATCTCTTGACATGTGTCATAGTTCAGTCCTGTGGTTCCAGTTAAACGTCGGTTCTCCTCAGAGGATTCAGACCAATCAGAGCGTCCTCAGATAATTATGCTCACAATCTTTGGATTAATTCTTCATGTAGTTTCATGAAGAATTCATTTCATCTCTTATAATCAGGAGTGAAGTCGTCCTTCGATCAGACTCATGACAGCTCATACTCCAGACATCACAAAAGAGGAGTACGCTCCAAAAACTCACATTTTCAAATGGACCTGTTAGAATAATACATTTTAAGAATTTCTTCCTACTTAAAAACGTGGCGTTCCAATAACTTTCTGTTTTAATTTATGTTTATTAAACTCAAAATATGAAAGTGTTTACAAATAATGAACTCAAAGATAATGAAGTCCTTAGTTTTGAAAACATAGTATGAATTAAATTCCTACGAATTTAAATAAAAAGAAGTTCCAGTAGCATCTGCATTCTTTTGTGTTCTAAAGAAAATCAAACCGTTTGATTAATAGGAACTTTTTGTAAATTATGGAACCACACTTACAAAAAAAAAATTCTAAATTCAAAGACACTTATTGTCTATTTGGACAAAATAACATGATATTATTTAATCACAACGTTATATAATTGAGTGAATACTGATATTAAATGAGCAGACTGGCAGAGACGGAGTAGAATTAAATCCTCAGCATGTATACTACCAGGGCCGTGGCAGGGGGCTGCAGGGGTTAGCACAGCTAATTCACAGCAAGAAGGTTCTGGGTTGAAATCAGGCAGGGCTTCACGGCGCTACTTGAATCCATAGTGGGCGGAGAGGAGGAGGAGGAGGAGGAGGAGGATAGAGGAGCAGAAGGAGATGGGAGCGTCTGAGGAATCACATTCAAAGGGATCCAGTAGAAAAGAAAGGTTCTGCTTGAGGATATGGTAAGTAAGGATTGAAAGCAGTGAATGAAATCTAACAGTGGTGGGTAACGAGTGTGAGTGACGTCTGTAACTCATAACGTGTTTGTGTTTGAAGTTAACATCATTTCTGCTGTCCTCAGGTCTCCACACCTGAGAAATAAACTGTTGCTCTGGGTTTTAACCTTTCATGTATGAAAGGGTTAACTAGGTCAGACCTGATTTATAAACCCATCAACGGATTCCAGTCTGAAAAGTAACAACAGTTGAGTAAAAAGGTTTTCTTCAGGAATGGAGTAGACGTATGAGGAAGCAGGAAATCCACCAGAAACATCCCACATGGGGAGATATTGCTGGAGTCACATTGAGTCACGTTGGATGGAAGGACAGAATAATCAGTCGCTGGTAATAAGGACTCAGACTTCTGTTGCTCAGGTACATCTTTATTCTTCCTCTCTTTACACGCTGCACACTAAAGCTCCTTCAGGCTCAGTCTGGACATTTAAAGCTGCATAGTCACACATCTGGAGAACTGCCAGGATTATCATCAAAATGTCACGAGGCTCAAATTGAGACAAAATATCTGAAGAAAGACTTTTTCACTCTGTAAAGACCTGGAAGAAAGAAAAAGAAGATCAAGAGGAAGACGTGCTGCACTAAGCCTTTGAAGGGAAACACTAGACATCTGAACAGAGTCATCCCTCATTATTGTAATCGATTACCTTTGTACAGAAGGCGTGTGACTGTGGATATTCTTCTTATGCACTCTTGGGATTTTCAAGCTACATTTCCTTGGCACAAATATTAAGAAAGCCAAAGTAAAATCATCTCCTCCTAGTATTTCTCTGTAACTGGAGTTATTTTTAAATTGACTCTGTTTGTCCCAGACACTAATAAAGAGAGAAGAGCCAGGAGAAAAGAATGACATTGTTGTTGTCATTAAACATTTACACATCTTCAGTAGATTTTTCTCCAGACAGATGTTCTCAATGTTCAGAGTCCAACAATCACACAAGTCATTGAATTGAAATGTTTTCTCCTCCGTGATTTTTCTTTTGGCAGCACAAAGTCTATTTAAAAACACTCACTATATATATATATATATATATATATATACAGTATAAGTATAATAACCAATACATTCAGACTGACACATGCATACAAAGGGATTCAGTCCACATCTGAAGGTAAACCGATGTGACATTGTTTATCGTCTCTCCCAGTCAAACAGGTTCAATTCTGCAGTTTAACAGCTAAATAAGAAAATATGTCTTCAAACTGTCTTTATTGACAAAATAAAATCTTAATACAGAAGGATATGAGTGTAAGAGAATTAAAGAATTAAAGAGAGATTAAAGGACAGCCTGGAAGGAACTAGAACGATGGCGTTTGATAAACACGCAGCGACGGTCATTTATTGTTTATTAGTGTTTCATTGTGTCAGACAATCCTGCTTTAATGTGGACACAAAAGATAAATGGAGTAGAAACGAGGCATGTGTTTGTGTTCGTTGTTATCCTACACAGGTAAAATGTCAAAGGAGAGGAAACCAATTCTAATTCAAGCATGTCAACATTTTATTGTATTTTTATGATAGTGTTGATTGTTTCGTTACATTTTTGCTTTACTCTTTCTTTCTATGTGCAAAAGTTTACAGGCTAAAATGAAGAAACCGCGGATCATCGTCAAGAGGGACGCTCAGATCTCAAACATCTTTACTGCCATGTTCCGTGGTTTGGAGTTTCTGTCACGAAATATTATGAAAATTGCTGGAGCTATATTTTCCTTTTAACAAACATATTTCTGCTTTTGAATTTTTGTCCACATTCCCTGTAAACCTTCATCAGTGAGGATGGCAGCAGAAGATTATCTATGAGGCAATAATATAATCTTAATGATGAAGCTGCTATGACTTTATAAGATTCACTCACACTTAAGAGATTATCAGTTGAGGAACATTAATTAGTAACTTCATACATGACTGGATATCTGATTCATTTGGATGCATTAAAACCTTCTGACCCATTAACTTTCTTCAACCGCTCTCAAAAAGAACCGGTATGTTCTCAATATGAGGCAATCTCTCTTAATAAAACAAACATCTACAGATTAAACACGGATGCAAATTACATCAAATAACATGGATTTATAATTCAGTTTCATTTAATTTGGTTCAGACTGATGAAATACCAAGAGTAAATTAACATTTAACATATGGTCTTAGTGACATCATCTGAGAGTCAGCAGCACAAATAATGACAAATATCTATGAATAACCCGGGTGTACAACCTTATTCTTAAGTGTTCACTTATATTCAGTTGTTGGTAATCTCCTCTATTAAAGGTCAACTGTAAAACAAAATACGATCCAAACGTCTGTCCACAGATTTCCTGTTTCCTCTCTCTCTCCCTCTCTCTGTACACAAAGGGCGTTCATGGAGACCTGAGCAGGTTAACATGTGTGCATGTATTAGGATAAGTAGCCTTCATTCACCTCAAACACAGCAGCCACTTAACAGCATATTGCACATTAATAGCCTGATTAAGCTCCTTAAGTGTCACACCTGATGAGAAGAGCATGTTGAGGCACTTTCCTATCATTCAGCCTACGAGCAGAAGATGGACAGAGGAGGAGGGAGGAGGGAGGAGGGGGTTTGAAGGAGGAGGAGGTTTGAGGGAGGAGGAGGTTTGAAGGAGGTTTGAGGCAGGAAACACTTTGGAGAGGGAGCAGGCTGGGTTCTGAACAATCCCATAATGGTCATGAATGAACCGACTGATTGGAGAACCTTTGAAGATCAAACCAACATAAAACGTAGTGTAATGGAAGGTTCTGTACTTACAGAACACGTTCTAGTCCGAACAACCATTTACGGCGTTTTAGGACACAAGCAGCCTCCACCGTTCAGAGCGCCCATGCGAGGCTCCATGCTGATCAGGAGTGTTTCCGTCCACTCAGTGGCCATCACACGGATGGAGCAGCCACCGCGGGCAACTAGGGGTTGGCTGTCGTGTCAAGGACACTCTGACATTCGGGATCGGCACCACGGACCTTCTCCACACCTCCTCAGCAGAATTTGCTATATTCAAAAACAGCCTTTCGTGCAGGACTACAGGCCTGGCTGGTTCCTCTTCTGGGGACGATGTCTCCCCGTACGAGGGTGAATGTTTTTGCGGTTTGCTCTTCCTAAGCCTGTGTGTGATCATTTATTCATGAGCAGTAACCAGCTCAGAGTCTGCAGCAGCTGTGAGGCAGCAACATGCTGAATCATGACATCGCCTTAGACTTACACTCACCAATCAGCTCCAGAAACAGGATCAATCATCTCCAGGACACCTGTCAGGTATGACTGACACAACCCTGCTCCCTTCTTTTCTCATTATTAGTAGTAGTGGATTAGTAGAATGCAGATTATTACTTTGTAAATGTGTGTGTAGCAGACTTAATGTGGTCGTAGTGACCTTACGACAGGTATTAGCTTAAGTAGCTTTAGGTGCCAGTGTTATCAGCTGCTGTTAGTGTAACTGGAGTGAATAAGTCGTGCTATGCTGTCGTGTAAACTACACAATCTCATCGCCACACCACACGCAAGCCCGTTCAACAACAACAAATCTACAACCGTAGGAATATCTGCAGGCCATTCTTTTAAATATTCATATCTTTGCCAAGCTCAAGGCGACAGTCAGTCTTCCCTCCGCAGGGCAGAGACAACGACATGACATAGTAATAATGATAAGCACAAAGCAGCTCTGCTGTCAATCACGATTCTTCTAGTCAATTCAGATTCGAGCTCATCGGATTCAAGCAGAGAAAGAGTGAGACTCAGTAAGGGAAGATGTGACACGTAAACATATACATGTGTACGGCGGCGCTGTGGTATTGTGAAAGGATGCAGCGGAGGTCACATGACTACGGCTGCAAACGCTGCTCGTCTCAGTCAGTGTCAGGATTTCCCGGGCCTCGGGGCAGAAGGCAGCGGTGCCGAGGTCCGATCCCTCTCCCGTTGGTAGGTGTCTTCGGTAGACGCCGGCGCTCCAGAGGTACTGTGGGAGACAGAACACACGAGTGCTGTAAGATTCAGAGACGCAAAGATCCAACAGATTCTTGAGGGACATCCTCTTTATGGGTCGATGTAACTATGCAAAGAGAATTCTGCCGAGGGCTTTCATTCTGTCGTGATGTGACACGGAGAGTGTCGTGTGATGCGACCACCAAAGGAAAGGAAAGGCTGCAGGATCAGATAACTCTGGATCTGAATCATTGGCTGGAGACGAAAGAAATAAGATGAAGAACAACCGGCTAAGTGCTAATGATCATATGTTGTCGTCTTTGCCGGGCCTCCATCACGCCCTCTCCTTCTGGATGGGCATGTGGTACGAAACGATCATCATCAACAATGTTTCTGAGCAAAGTCAGAAGACATCTGACAACCAATCCTGAATCACCAGCCAGCAGCGTTGAAAATGGATTTTATTCCCATGAAATGTCAGGACAATCGATGAGAGGAGGTGATGATTTAGGCCAAAGTCTGAGAGAAAGAACCGGAGGCTAGT
>JBBDHG010000203.1:200000-205000 GCA_037951165.1 Lophius americanus | reverse complement strand
GTCACACTCAACAATCAGCTGTGGTTGCATTCGTGAGTCATGCTGATGATGTCACATCAGTGAAGCGTGACTTAAGAGTCTCAGAGGCCTTCAGTGAAGAGACTCTTCTCCTGCCGCCACATCCATGTAAATACACACAACACACAACGTTACCTCTTGTAGGTCTGCAGTTTTCTGCTGCAGGTCCATCCTCATGGTGTATTCTTGTTCCCATCTACAGACACAAACGGACAAGAGAAGCAAAGCATCCTTCAGTCTTAAAGAAACACAGGACAGAGAACCTACGCCTACAGGCGACGGCGTTCATCCGCTGCAGGGGAATTATCATCGCGTGACGATGTATGCGCCCGAGGACACAACATCCTAACCCGCCTACAAAGACAGATCCGTTTGGAATCAGGACCAATGCAGGAAGGTCAAAGCTCAAAAAGTGAAGCCGTTTCTAGAGTCATGGTCCAGCACCGGTCACATGATGTTGTCATTCGTGACTCGCCCAAAGCAGAAGCAGCAGAACTACAAGTCCAGTCTGACCATGTATGGTGGACATGGTTGTAACCTCTCTGATGAACCTTCTAGTAGGGACCGGGTCTCTAAAACTGCAGGATTAAATTAAAATACATCAATACTTTGTCCCACCTTCATCATCATCATCCCACATTCTTCATCATCAAGCGCGCCAGCCTTAAGAAGGGCCAACTTAAGAAAGATTATAGTCTGCAGACGTGATTCCTGTAGGCGTGAGTAGGAGGAGTGATTAATGAGTGACAGGTAAATGATTTGATGGATGTCTGACACGTGACTCTACGTATCAGAACATCCTCATATGTCATCTCAGATGGTCCTGGAGATCCTGATCCTGAAGAGTCTGCAGACTGACAGGCTGAAACCTTTGGAGAACAGCGGATGTGAAAAGACAGAGTTGTTTGGAGAGGAGGGTTTGTCGTACAGGGAGATGGTCCGGTGGGTAGAGTGAGAGGATGCAGAGAAGTTCTTTCCTCTGGAAGCCAAGCCCCTTCCAGCAGTTACAGTTTGCGGCCCATGCTGCATTGCAGCTACGGTTTGGAGAGGAGAGGGGGAGGCGCAGTGGGAGGGAGGAGAGGTAGAGCAGAGGAGAGGGGAAGCAAGTGTTCTGGGCATGAGGCTGTGAGGATCGGGGGTCTAAAGTGGGAGACGGATTAATTACTGGAAAAGAATGAAGATGAGAGAAAATTAATGATTCATTTATTTCATGCTTGAGTTTAGGTTTGAAAATATATGATATCAATATTATCAAGAGGGCAGAACCAGTATTTCTTCACTAAATTGGGTTTTAGTATAAATATCTAACTGTAAATCTTTAATCGGATGGACGGATTCATTTTGTTCGTTAAGCAGATGGAAGCCCCGCCCCTCCTCAGGAAGTGACTTTAACACTGAGGGGGGTCGGATATGTCACACACCTGAGACGTGATAGTTAAGTTGTGTGTCTGGGAACACACACTTTGTCCTCATATATACATATATATATATATATTTATATATATATATACTGCAGTCTGATGTCCACTGGGAGGAAGTCACGGATCCTCACCTGGACATCGTCATGGATGTCCAGGTGAGGATCACCGACACGCCATTAATGTCATTCAAATCTCTTCAAATCAGAGGGCAGAGAAGGTTAAATGGAGATAATGTCTGAAGTAATGATGATGATTAAATGATGTTTTGGATCATCTGCTCCGTCTTTGTACCTGTAACATCTCACATCCTGTAAACAAACACACAACTATAAAAATCTCCGTTCTTCTATAACAACTGATATCTATTATTATCTCCACTGAAGAGAATCGACCATCGTTTCAGATCCAAGACTGAGTTTGAAGGAGGACCTCCAGAAACTGAAGACTCATTTCTGCTCCAGCAGCTCGTTGCTGTTAAAGGAACATTACTCTGAAGTGACGTCATAATTTACCTTCTCCTACCTCCGTGCTCCGAGAGGAAAACATGCTGCATGTTCTAGAGCCTGACAAACAGTCCTGGGAACCGGGCCACTGACCGTCAAAGTTCTAAGAGTTCTGATGGTCCCAGTCTCTATCAAGCACTGACTTCTTCTTATATGGAGTTTATGAGGAGTGAATGTTTTAAGTCTAGTTCTAGCAGCAGCAGCTCCTCTGTTGACAGACAGGAAGTGGATGTGAGGCGGTTCTGGAGGTGATGGAGGGAGAGGTTTGGTACTGACCTTGCTGCCGTTGGAGACAAGCAGTCAGCAGCTGCTCACGACTCCACAGCAGAACTTCAGGTCTTTATAAAGTGGCACATGACAAGAACTCCAGAAATAAAGGTGTGGCCTGGTCTAGGTGTGAGAAAAGAGTCTGGCTCATTTACCTGCGTTTATACTCGTCTCTCTCCCGCTTGACTTTGGCCAGGACGTTGTACAGCGCCCTTATCTCTGGGGTGATGGTGTCGATCTGGACCCCGACTCCGTCGGGTTGGACCCAGGACACCCCCGGACTGGTCGCACGCTCTGCACCCAGGCCAAACTTGCGGTTGTGGTTGTAGGACCACATGGTTCCGGGGAGGAAGCGTGGCGGAGGATTGGTGGAGACACCGGATCCGGTGCTGACATTAGGGACAGCTTTAGAGACAGAACCAGGAGAGTCCACGCTGGGAGAGGACTGGCTGATGGTGATTGTTGGGTTACAGGTGGTACTTGAGAGTTCAGCCGCTGCTGGGGTGAACAGGGTTGTGGGCCTTCTGGCCGAGTTGTTGGTATTGTGGAAGGGGAGGGAACCGGGCCTGAACGGTACGGTCCCGACGTATCTGGTCTGCACCCCGGCCTCCTGGGTCAGCGCCCTGCTCTCACAGCATCCGCCTTTATGGTCTTTGTTGGCGTCCAGCGCCTGCTGCAGCTGCTTCTCTAAGATCTTGTTTCTGCGCTCCAACTCGTGCACTTTAGCCAGAAAGCATCGGAACCTCAGGTTGAGAGTTTTGAGGACGCTGATGTTGGATCCCAGGTCGTTTCGCAGAGCCATGGCTGCAGGGGCGTGTGGCGCAGCGCGGGGCTGGTAGTGGCTGCTGTAGTTACGGTGGAGGAAAGGTGGAGACAGGGAGGGGGGGGTGGGATATTCAGGCCCCAGCTGATCGAGACCCGCGCTGGGCGGATAACCCAGTAGGAAAGACTCCGAGTCCGGTCCACCGAAGCCGGCTTCGGGCAGGAGGCCTGAGGGGGAGTCCGGGTGTCCCGGGGTCGGTCCCTGCTGCGGATGCTGTTGGAGATGCGCGCCGCCCCCCAACAAAGGATTCATGCTATGGTGCGGAAAACTGAAGCGCTGCAGATCTGGCATGAACACGGACGGGAACGATCCGGCACCAGAACACTAAGACGGGACAGATGCAACGGGGCGTGAAAGAGAAGCTGCGTGAAAGAGGTGCGCACGAAATCCCCGCGTTTGCCCGATTATATAACGGCTGTGAAATAACGACCTTATCCTGAAAGCTGAGAGTTCTTCTGGTCAGCCGGAGAATCCGAACCTCCGCGGTCCACGACCGAACCGGGGGAGGCGAGTCCTGCCGGTAAGAGTAATAAACGCGACTGGGTGTCAGCCGGGAGATGTTTGATGAAATAAATGAAGAAATTAAAGGAGGAACAGACGCAGGGCGTGAAATAAAACAATAAAACCGAGAGTCACCGCGGCGCTGGAGTCCAGGCGACGGGACGTGAGTGACGGCGGAAACGGCTGTGCAGGATTGGAGGAGCGCGGTTACCGTAAATACACGACTAGACCGGCACAGTGAATACAGTCAATACGGCTTTTTTACTTTTATTAATAATTAAGGCAGTTCTGTTTAAAGTTAAACATGTCTAAAGTTAAACATGTCTAAAGTTAAACGTGTCTAAAGTTAAACATGTCTAAAGTTAAACGTGTCTAAAGTTAAACGTGTCTAAAGTCTATCCTATGCTGTGGACCAGCTGGATGTCCTCTTATCACAAGAAGCTCATGATGATGATTATTGTTGTTATTATTATTATTATTATTGTATAGTATTTCCCCATGAACTATCACTATATGTTACATTTATATTAATGTTATTATCGACCATGGAGATGTTGGAGAACGTGGATTATAGCTGATATCTTTGCTGCGTTTCCCTCACCTGTGTCTCTCCTCACCTGTCTCTCTCTCTCTCTCTCTCTCTTTCTCTCTGTCTGTTTTTTCAAACCCCACAGGTCATGGCAGTAGGCCGTCCACCCTGAGTCTTGGATCTGCTCGAGGTTTCTGCCTGTTAAAGGGCAGTTTTTTTCTCACCAATGTCACCAAGTTCTGAAGGAATTTGTTGGGTTCTGTAGATAATTATATAAAGAGTTTGTTCTGTAGATAATTATATAAAGAGTTTTACCTGTAGATAATTATATAAAGAGTTTGTTCTGTAGATAATTATATAAAGAGTTTTACCTGTAGATAATTATATAAAGAGTTTGTTCTGTAGATAATTATATAAAGAGTTTGTTCTGTAGATAATTATATAAAGAGTTTTACCTGTAGATAATTATATAAAGAGTTTTACCTGTAGATAATTATATAAAGAGTTTGTTCTGTAGATAATTATATAAAGAGTTTGTTCTGTAGATAATTATATAAAGAGTTAGTTCTGTAGATAATTATATAAAGAGTTAGTTCTGTAGATAATTATATAAAGAGTTAGTTCTGTAGATAATTATATAAAGAGTTAGTTCTGTAGATAATAATATAAAGAGTTTTACCTGTAGATAATTATATAAAGAGTTTGTTCTGTAGATAATTATATAAAGAGTTAGTTCTGTAGATAATTATATTAAGAGTTTATCCTGTAGATAATTATATAAAGAGTTAGTTCTGTAGATAATTATATAAAGAGTTTGTTCTGTAGATAATAATATAAAGAGTTAGTTCTGTAGATAATTATATAAAGAGTTTATCCTGTAGATAATTATATAAAGAGTTTTACCTGTAGATAATTATATAAAGAGTTAGTTCTGTAGA
>JBBDHG010000203.1:117500-195000 GCA_037951165.1 Lophius americanus | reverse complement strand
GCGGCGCCAGGCAGTTGGTGGTGCAGGAGGCGTTGCTGTGGAGGGAAAGATCAAGCGAACGGGGATCCACAGAAAAACACCTCGTGATTATTAAAGATGGTGAAACTCATTTTATTGTATTATTCTAAATAAATAATAATAGTAATAAATAGTTTCACGATCATACCTGACAACTGGGAGGGACTTGTCGTACTTCTGGTGGTTGACGCCCATGACGAACATGGGAGCATCAGCACTGGGTGCAGAGATGATGACCCTCTTGGCCCCGCCCTTCAGGTGAGCCTGTTATGCATTTTGAAATAGTTTAAAGTTGTTACTGTAATTTGCCAATCGCTCAAGTCTCGTGACGAGGGTCTTGTCCGGCGCTCAGGACGACTTACAGAGGCCTTGTCGATGGTGGTGAACACACCTGTGGACTCCACCACATACTGGGCACCAGCCTCACCCCATTTGATGTTGGCGGGGTCCCTCCTGTAATGGAGACAGAGGGTCCGTCACAGTAGAAGCACATCTTCCTCCGACTTTAAAAACCTCCTCCTGAACTCACTCGTGGAAAACGGCGATCTTGTGTCCGTCGATGACCAGCTTGTTCCCCTCAACTCTGACCTCACCTTTGTAGCGGCCGTGGGTGGAGTCATACTTGAACATGTAGACCTGAACAGAAGGTGTCAAATAAGACCGGGGTCCATTCAAAATGTATTCAGTCAGAAAGATTTCTTTTTAAGAAGTGTCTGGATGTAAAGTAGTTAATAACAATTCAGATTAAGCCTGTTGTTTGTTTGTTTGTTTGTTTGTTTGTTTGTTTGTTTGTTTGCAGAGAAACATTCACAAAATGAATAAGAAGGGTTCAATTCATTTATAATGACCAAACTGTAATATATATATGTATATATTATATACATATGTATATAATATATACATATGTATATAATATGTATACTTGTGTATATAACATATACATATATATATATACATATGTATATATGTATATGTATATATTATATACATATGTATATAATATATATATATATACATATGTATATATGTATATATTATATACATATGTATATAATATATACATATGTATATAATATGTATATATATATACATATATATATATACATATATATATATATGTATATATGTATATGTATATATTATATACATATGTATATAATATATACATATGTATATAATATGTATATATATATACATATATATATATATGTATATGTATATGTTTATATGTATATGTATATATTATATACATATGTATATAATATATATATATATATACATATGTATATATATGTATATGTATATATTATATACATATGTATATAATATATATATATATACATATATATATATACACTTATGTATATATGTATATGTATATATGTATAAAACCTATATATCAGGGACCTACCATGTACTCCAGGTCAATAAACGGGTCATTGATGGCAACAATCTCCACCTTCTTGGAGGTAAAGGCGGCGCGGGTCACCAGACGACCGATACGGCCGAATCTGAAAAGTGGAACATTTTTCTTTGTTGATGGAAGTTTCTTACAATCTAACTCAAACCGAAGAGAGAACACAAACCTGACTTTTTAATTTCATGTTAACCCAAACATAGCCTGACATAATAACTGATCCTCCTCCCTTCGTGTGGGTTGGACTTCAGAACCTCTCAGGGGATCCAAGGCCACCGCTGAAGGGAGGGCAAGGTTCAGGAGGAGGGGTAGGGGGGGGGGGGGGGGGGGGGGCGTGTTTCACTCCGGGGCCAGTTCAGCATTTGATCAAGCGGCCGAGTTACTATTTAACCGCAGGTCAAAAATCCTACGACAGCTGCCCTCTGTTCTCCAGAGGAAGAGGGCAGGTAGATAAAGAACCCCTGCCCTCATATATATATACATATATTATATATATATATATATATATTATATACATATAATATATACATATAATATATACATATACATATATTATATATATTATATACATATATTATATACATATATTATATACATATACATATATTATATACATATACATATAATATATACATATACATATACATATATTATATATATTATATACATATATTATATACATATAATATATACATATAATATATACATATATTATATATATTATATACATATATTATATACATATATTATATACATATATATATATATACATATACATATACATATATTTTATACATATATTATATACATATATTATATACATATATTATATACATATATTATATACATATACATATATTATATACATATACATATAATATATACATATACATATACATATATTATATATATTATATACATATATTATATACATATAATATATACATATAATATATACATATATTATATATATTATATACATATATTATATACATATATTATATACATATATATATATATATACATATACATATACATATATTTTATACATATTATATATATATATATACCTATACATATCTACATACAGATATGTTCTCCTGAGGAAGAGGGCAGGTAGATAAAGAACCCCTGCCCTCATATATATATACATATATTATATATATATATATATATTATATACATATAATATATACATATAATATATACATATACATATATTATATATATTATATACATATATTATATACATATATTATATACATATACATATATTATATACATATACATATAATATATACATATACATATACATATATTATATATATTATATACATATATTATATATATTATATACATATATTATATACATATAATATATACATATACATATATTATATACATATATTATATACATATATTATATACATATATTATATACATATATTATATACATATACATATATTATATACATATATTATATACATATATTATATACATATACATATATTATATACATATAATATATACATATACATATATTATATACATATATTATATACATATATTATATACATATATTATATACATATATTATATACATATATTTTATACATATTATATATATATATATACTATATACATATATTATATACATATACATATAATATATACATATACATATATTATATATATTATATACATATATTATATATATATATATATATTATATACATATAATATATACATATAATATATACATATACATATATTATATATATTATATACATATATTATATACATATACATATATTATATACATATACATATATTTTATACATATTATATATATATATATACCTATACATATCTACATACAGATATGTTCTCCTGAGGAAGAGGGCAGGCAGATAAAGAGCGGATCCATGAAGCAGATAGGAAGACTTTATCGTCACGGTGTTGAGTAAGTGAGGCGGGTCCAGACAGCAGGAAACCATCCGCTGTGGAATGACCCCCGTGTCGAGGCCCAAATCTCTATCTGAGGGACAAAGTTTAGAAGGTTTAGGGCCGTTTCACAGGTTTAAGGGTCTGCGTGCAGGAGTGTCCACCTCACAGAAGGGTTTTCCTTTAAAGGTCGATTCCTAAAGCTTTGGAACATGTAAAAGGTCGATGGCTGAACCTTTTAACAAACCTGTGGCAACAAACAAAATACTGAAAGATGTCATTTCTGTTTTCACAGGTTCAATCCGACCTTCAGCCTCTGACTCACATCCCACAGGACGCTCTTCCTCCTCAGCTTCACGCAGGTTCAGACATTTGGTGTTGCTCCTCTTTGTATGTATATTTATCTATAATATTCTACAGAAGCTTCAGTTAATCTGACCTTGACTTCTCCGAGTAGAATCATAATTATAATTGTATTTATTAATATGCAGGCCGACAGAAGAGCTCTGAGGTTTAACGTCTGCTGCATTTAAGGTCAGCAGAAACACGAGTTGACAGCGTGACGGGGTCAGGGGTGGGACACGGCGCCCACAGACAGGCCTCTGGAGTTCAAAAGGGTGTTTTACTGATTGTATCATGCTAATTAGGTGATTGGTCAATTCTGCCGGGTGAGCGGCTGAGAAGGAGTTCTTACCCATTGATTCCAACTTTCACCATTTTTCCTGGTTTCTTTAGTCTTCTGGAAAGAGACATGACACAAGTAAGAACAAACCAAAGTTTAACGCAGTACAGTTCTGATGCCATACATTTGTTTTGAAACAGTTTTCAGGAATGAGCGTTTCTACTGGTGTGTGTTTGGACTGAATAAAGAGAGAGAGCGCGGCTTTCCACTGATAAGCTGTGACACATTCTGAAACATTACAAAGAGCTGAAAGAAAACTTATCCTCCTCCTAAGAAGCAGCTAATGCTTTTAGAATACTTCTATCAAACAAATTCACATTTATGACCATGAAATCAAATTCAAACAAGCCCATGCAGTTTGTCTGCAGGTGATGTAAATTGAAGTATTCAGTCAGGTATTCTGTTGACGGAGGTTTCTGCCTTATCTTCAATATTTACCCTGTGTGAGAGCCTCTGTCTGTCCTGTGACTCCTGGTGTGAGTGGGGAGGATCTATGTTTTCCTGGGTGCTTTTATCATTAACCCGACTTCGAGGCCACGCCCCTCCTACGTCACTGCCCCTCGCCCCGCCCCCTCTGAACGTCAAGGTCGTCTGTGTGCGAAGAGAAATGCAAGATTCTGCAACTTCATGTGACTTTAATTGCCAGTAACTTCATTTCTTCCTCTAATTATACTCCATAAGTGTTTTTTTCATCTGAAGTTTAATTTGTTAAGGAATATAAAAGCTCACGTTCTCAGGTTTTTATTTTTATTTTCCAACAACATCGGACAAATCAGGTTTTCACTCATCATTAACATTCAGAATGAAACGCAATACTAGTAAATACTTTTTTTATTTAAAAAAACGATATTTTGGATGCAAAGTACATGTAATCTTTACTAAAGTTTAAAAGAAAAGAATACAGTTAATAAAAAAAAAACCTGGTGATTCAACCTCTTTATTCAACTAAAAAGTGAAAATGTAATCAAATTAAAGAGTAACTCCTTGAAGGACATTTCTACCAGCCGTTTTTGTGCAAATCTGACTGCATCTAATGTCATATTAATATGACCATTAATGGGAAGAGGAACTTTATTTCAACTCTCTTGTAAACATTCATGCAGGTAAAAAATGTTTGAAGAGTGAATGACCATAATGTAGAAAACAAAGTAACAGAAGGATCTTTCTTTGTACGAATATTCAACTCTTTATTTCATGTTTATGCTCGTTGTTTTGTTTCTCGTCTTTTGTGAATCAGTGATGTGAGGAAAGAAGAGTTTAGGGACTCACAGTAGAAAGTTTTCACCAAAATGATTACTCCCATAAAGAACACACCTGAAAACTACACCTGAAGTATTCTAACAAAGCATTTGAACAGGAGGCTGAATAACAATGATATTTCAGTAACAGCGTCTTTTGTCTGGAGAAAAGTTCTCTGGTGTCTTCTTATCGGTTCTACAGAGAAAAGACTTTATTCAAACACCGTTATCTGCAGCTGTGTTGGTATTTGAGAAGGACGCAGGGGATTGGAACCATTCCCATGGTCTGTCTTCTTATTTCCACAGCGGCTCCTGCAGGAACAATGCAGCCTTCTACAGATATCTACGTTGACCTAAGATAACTTTAAATACCTGCTCTTTTCACCCTGGGACATGGTGTCCTCAGGCCTGCTTTGCAGCAGGCTAGCAGATGTGAGGTTCTGTCTGGAGGCTGCGGTCCTGGATGGATGAGCTGCACCGTTAGTGACTTTATGCTGGTGTCGGCCCTTGAGCTGCAGCTTAAAGTCAAGTAGTGGACGTAAAGGTCGGGCTAAGAATAGACATGGGACTGTTGTCAGCGCCGGTAGAACTCTGAATACTGGCCCAAAGAGCTAGTGTCTTCTTCCCGTGTTACAACGGACACATTCCAGCCGACAGAGGAAATAAGTTCCAGTGAACTTCAACCGGATCCACATTGTCTCTGAGTCCAGTACGAGGAGCAGAAGCTTCTGTGTGGGGGAGTAAAGAAAGAGCTGATGGACGGAGTCTGCCATCTGCTGTTACAATATTATATATATATACAATATTCAACGTCAAACTCAAACTCCTCCCCTGGACTTCAGAGACATGTTAGGACATAAAAGAACCGAGCCTCACGGGTCCGTTCACAACCACCTCTGAATCGGCTCAGTGGCTGCTACTGGGTTTAAATTCTGAGGCCCGGGACCTGAAGGACCATGAAGGAGTTCTGCTGTCATAGAATTATCAAAGACATGTTTTTAGTACAAATGAAATCCAGTGTTGAAGTAAACGCTCAGTTCAGAACCCAGACTGAGACCAGGATGAGGCGTGGCACCGGTGTCTCACACCAGGACGCCCCTCTCTGTTTCCATGAAGGAAAAGGTGATGGAGTCAGAACCCAGAATGGTTTCATTTCCTCTGTTTCATCTCTGGGATAAGATTGTAGTCAACTTTTATGGAGTCTCTTCGTCTTCTCTTTCCCGTGGGTTTTATGGGTTGTCTGTCGGCGTGTGTCGTTAGAGTTCAGCAGAGGGACTCGGTCTGGTCCTGGGAGAAACATGTACCTGAAACAGAAACATGAGTGGAACCAACAAAAGGTGATGTCATAAACCGATTCCCACTTCCGGATGAATTCAATCAAAATCTGATTTCTGCCAGTCGCATTTAACCGTCAAAATAATCCACTTTTCATGGCAGGAGGCTCCAATAGGGTTCAGAACCTATTCCAGCTGAGGGTGAGAGGGAGACAGAGTCCAGTCTGAACACCAGATCATCACAGGAGCCGTCATCTAATACTGAAAACCATCAGAATACCTGAAGAGGTTTTATTTTCCTTATTTAATTATTCATGATTATAATGAAATCATGTTACTGTATTCTTAAAGTCTTTGAATCTTTTTATTTCTGATCAGCTACCATTCCAGAACAGAACAAATGTCATCTCCTGGAGGTCATGTGACCCAAAGCTGGAAGAGTTCCTGAAGGAACCTGAAGGAGAGAAAGTCTTAGGTTGGAAGAATCACATCTTACAGGAATATTAAACATTTGAGTCTTGGGTATTTGTGTCGGACAAAGAGTCAAAGCAGTTCCGGACAGAGTCTTTTCATATATCCAATAATCAGCATTTACAGGCTGTACTCCACAAAGACGTGGGCAGAAACTGCTGGACCAGTCAGGAGGGAGTTTGAAGGACTAAAGGATGACGGGTCATCAAAAGAATCTCCAAACTGGACTTGATGCAATTTAAACATTTCTGTGAGCAAAATAAAAAGCAGACAGCAAATGTCAAATTCATTTATTCATGCGAATCATACCGAAACATAAACACAGTCAGAAATCACAGCTGCCACCATTTTTAGATATTTAACGTGGCTTACATCCTAGATTACAACCTGGCCACAAAATGTCTAAACGCTCAACATTTATCTACGCCGACCCGACGGAACACAACAAGAGTCACTTTAATGAAAGGAAGTCAGGAGTGGAGGAGGGTCATTCCACAAACACAGTATATTCACTTTAATGCTGACACATGGAATGAAGTCCAGCGGCTGTGATGGACGGGCACAACAGTCGGAAGCGTCTGATCTATGACCCATCTGGATGAAACCACACCTACACGATTCTACACCTGGTGAAAACACGGAAACTTTATTGGCTGCTTGGGTTTTTGTTGCCCTGTGATTCTAGAAGGACGCCAGCGGTCTCTCTTTGGTCTCCACTAACATCCCAGTCCGCTCATGGACCCGATCCGGTCCAGTTTTAGGCCAAAGCATCCGCGGTTCCATCCCCTCCTTGGCCGATCTGGCATTGCTCGCTTCTGATTGGCCAGAGCCCCCTTCCACAAGCGCAGCCAGGGGGACTCACTCTGCGTTTGTGACTCCGCCCATTTAGGGTGGTCTGCCGCGTTGACCTCCGAGGAGAGGGCGACCTGCTCCTCCGACTGGGCGTTTAACAGGTCCTCAAGGTCGCCCAGGGTCAAAAGGTCATTGTAGCGTTCCAGAAACTGCTCCATAAACTAGAGGAAAGAAAAGATTACATTTGTTGTCAGGCAGAGAAGGAAGGAATATAATTCAATCAGTGATACATTTCATTACTCCCCCCCACTCGACTATTCTTGCATCCATGTGGAATTCCACTCAATCCACTCTTTTCTACTCCTCTCTCTCCATCCTTCCTCCTCTTCCTCCTCCTCCAGTACCTGCTCCGCGTCAGGAGGCGGGTGCAGCGCCCGAGCCTCCGTGATCCCCGGGGGGCTGAGGAGCAGCAGAGCGGCGCAGAGCAGCGCGGGACACAACATGACCACAGGAGAAAAGTGGAGCAGGACTGAAACACAAACACAAGAAGTAAACGGTCACACGAACGAAGCAGGTTGTTAAAAATGAAGGTCGAGTAAATGAATGAAGAATGAGACTCTGAGTCTTCATCACCTGGTGTTCACCGACATCGTCACTCTCTCCTGTACGTTCAAAGTCTTTGTTTTGTCTGCGTTCCCACGGATCATACAGACAAAAACTTTAGTCTGATTTTTAAAACTAATGAAAGAAAACAATTCATTTCCAATTAGTTTAATATAATATAAATGTTTCCTTTTTCAAAGAGGAGACATTTCTGCCAAATTGATTATTTTTACCCTCCAAAATTTTGAATCCCTTAAAATTGTGAAAATGATTTTAATGTAGAAAGATGTGAACTTTTTGAAATGGCTGATTTTTACTTTTGACTTTATGATTAGACGTCTGCCTTCAGGTTTTGTTCCGGTGCAGCTTCTTTCCATTTTCTTTCCAGAAACAGTAAAACTGCAGGTTCGTTACGACAGAATACATTTGTAATAACTGGTTGTGATTTTATATGGAAGCGCTCAAGGATGATTTTTAACAACATTAAATGTTTGAGGTGGATGTGGGATCATTTGAAAAAGAAAGGCGCGCTCACCTGTCGTCGTTTCTCTCGGAGCTCCGGCTTCTTCTCTCACGGACTCTTCTCCATCTCAGCTCCGTCTTACTTGTACCTGACGGCAGGATCTCTCTCTCACTCTGACTCCTCCCACTCCTCCTTACCAGATGGAATTGAAAAGAATAATTTGCTTCCTCCTACATCGGTCCTTTTGGCAGGAGCTGAATGTGAGGGCATCAGCTGGGATGCTGCAGAGGTTTGGAGACAGAACCTTCCCCCCGCCTCTCATTTTCTTTAGTGATGTCATAGACTTGGAGAAAGTCACTGTCATTGCCAAGGTGACTGAGGCACGCTGATACCAGCGCCCAAACGAGGTTAGAGGTCAGCTGGCATCTGAAAAGCTCAGACCAGTCGCTCAGAACTCAACATGCTGCAGAGTTTGACGTTTTAGGTCACATCTTAATCTGAATTATACGCTTCCCACCTGTTAACGAGACTCCTGGAGGAGATTTGCCACCTTCTCACCCTTCTTTGTCTCCATGCCCTGACCTCCCTTCTCTGGTGAGGGAGTCACAGCATGTCAGTGCCATCTGCTCCCTGTACCCCCCACCGCCAAATTACAACAATCGCACACGATGTGCAATCCAACACTCAGAGCAGGAAGTTCAGCAGCCTCCCATTATTCCAGGTGGATAAAGCCCAGCATCTAGATTCAGTGGATGTTGGTGTCATACCTGAGAGGACAGACAGAACGGTTCTTTGAACAAGTTCTAAAGGGGATGAATGTACTTTATGTTTGTTCACCCAACCCCCCCTTAATGATCTTTAACGATCGTCAGCAGATCAAAGGGCTGCAGCATCAGCCTGTTTCTGCAGCATGTCAGTCACACGTAGAGATTCACGCCTCGTCACTTCACAGGACATGTGGGAGGCGTAGGCCAAAGGAGAAATTAGAGATGAGGGGAGGGAAGAGATGGTGAACCAGGGCGGCAATAAAGACTGGAGCGCAGGAAGAGGAGATGGCGAGGAAGAGTAGGATGATAGAAAGAGGGAGAAAAAAACCTTGATTACGAGGGAACGGGAGCGCTGGACTATTCAACAGTCGGACAGAAGCTGAGGTGAAGAAGATGATTGTAGATAAATGACAGGCAGAGAGGAAGAGTGAAGGTGTTTCATCCAAAATGGTCAGAATGTTTGAGTGACAACGACATGAAGAAGAATCTGGTGCAGGTATCTCTGTCTGGACAAGCGGGGCCATCCCATAAAGCGGCGCCGTCCAGCACAGAACCCGAGCAGACTCAACGCTGCCTGTGACGACGGTGTAAATTTACTGGACGTAACCCAGACGTCCAGCCGTGGAGTTTTTCCCCGCCGTGTGACAAAGAGACCTGGACAAGCGTGGATTTACCAGAACCAGGTTTATTATTATTCATCTCGATTCTGTCGGTAGAACCATCAGACCGTCTGCTGCTGAGCAGCGAAAGCTTGGACAACAATAAAAAGGCTAAAAACATAAAAATATGTAAAATGCTGTGCTTAAGTTCAGATAAAAGTTTAAAAGGAGACAAAAGGAGGACGTCAGTTTCTGAGGCGAGCCCGCCGGGACGCTCGGGCGATGGGCGTCGTCACTTTAGGCGTCTCGCTCTCGGCCATTACAGCTTCTAATGGAAACAAAGACAAGAATCTGATTAAGACACAGCTGCAGAAATCAAACTGTTATGCACCAAAAGAAAAAGGACGTTTAAGGACTTGTAGAATTCTTTTGATTCAAGCCCCTCTGTGATCTCGGATCAGTACCGCAGACACCTGACTCTTGAGGACTCAGGTACAACGTCCCCACAGCTTCCAGCTCAGTGACCCAACAGACATGGACTAAAGTCATTACTTCAGTAACATAAGACAAACATCAGAAGTGAATCAGAACCGTTTTAGATAATCAACTTTTTGTGATCTCCCAAGAGAAATTCCTAACATTCCTGCATTCCAGCCTCTAAAACGTGAGTCGGTTCTTGTAACGTGACACGTGTGATTCAAATCTCTTCTGGCTTTGGACAACGGATCAGACAAGACGGGACTTTCCGTTGAAAGTGAAACATTGAACTAAAAGGTAGAACATACCGTCTTCGTCCTCCTCTTCATCACTGCTGAAAGTGATGACAGGCTTCTTGGAGCTGCGAGATTTCTGAGGCGTTACAAAACCGTCTCCCTTACAGCTGGAACCAGAGCTTTTTGCCTGAGCTGTAACACAAAAGTAGTGACATCATAGTTAGAGTACATCCATGATTCTGCAGCACGTTTGGAACTAAGCCCGGCGTCTCAGGAGCGCTGACCTCTCTTTGTCCTGGCGCGACCTCTGGCGGGCAGAGGTGTGCGCTGGACTGTCTTTTCTCTGGATTCTCCTTGTTTCTGGTTTTCCTCATCCATCTCAGGACTTTCTACGTTCTCCAGCCCGCGTGTGTGGACAGCAGTAAGCAGTTTCTCAAACTCGTCCACCTGGGCCTAGAGACACACGTTACCATCGGTCAGAACCACGACCACGTCGCTCAACATCTACACGGATATTCAGGAAGCACCTTGAACGGGGGTTTGGCCCCACGCCGGAGCTTGGCGGTGATGGACAGAAGAGGCTGATAAACTCCAGTCTCCGTTAACTTATCACTGTAACACTCCCAGCATTCCTGCAGCTTCTTGAAACCCCGCTCACACATGGACAGCAGAGACAGAGACACGGCCAGGTCACACCACTGACGCTCGGTCCTGGGCAGAGAAGTAGGACAGGAGTCGGCCGGATCAGGGACCAAACTGGATTAGGAACTATGTGAAATGCATAGAAATTCTAGCCCCTAAAAAAGCTCATTACTCTTGAATATGTCTTTGCCCTGGCATTTAAAGCAAATCTCATTTTCCAGGAACCTCTTGCATCCAAATTCACTTTGCCATTGTATAATATAAAACGTCCTTCTTCGGATGAAGGATGAGTCAGAGGCAGACTGAAGCCTGGCGGCTAATTGTTGTATCCGCATTTCTCAACGATACTGGAGGACGGTCTCCATGACAAAACCAGAGAATAGGATGTCAGAGTTTGTGGTAGGTGAGCAGAACTCTGAGAAGGCCTCATAATTACTCACGCCTCCTCCCACACTCGTTACACAAATGAAAGACTGGAATAAGGGTAGAAACAAGAGGAGATAAAGATGCGGGTCAGAGGTGAGGATGAGAAAAGGGGGGGGGGGGTGGAGATTTACTCACCTGGCGGTTCTGAAGCGCTGACACAGTTTCTCTACCAGAGACTCCGTCTGCCTTTCTTTGGTGATGTAGGAGAAAAGCTGCCTAGAAACAAAGAGCAGGATTTATCTTCAGCCTGTGGGGCATCTGCAAACAAAGAGCTAGTAGCTAAAAGAAAGCGACTCACTTCATAATGGTGTTGAAGTCCTCAGACGTCATGCCCCTCTCTGGGTCTGACAGGCGACTGATGATGTCTGGGAGCAGGTTGTAGATGGCATTGTCCTGATGGTGGACACCAACAACATGAACAACGTCACATACAATGTTCATCATCATCAACCTCCCACGTTACCCCATGAATACGTGTTTGAGTGTGGACCTTGGTTGCCAGCTCGTTGAAGAAGTTCAGGGCCAGGCTGGTGATGTGAGGCTCAGGGTCAATTAGCAGCACAGCTACCTCGCTGACTTGACCTTTAACCTTGAGCACATCTTTAAGCACCAACTGAGTAAGAACTGTCACAGCTGTCTGCCTCACTGAAGGAACCTCATCGCTGAGCCTAGAGGACAGGAGGTTAGAAAATCATTTTGTTAGCTCTTTGTCCAACGTTTGCTCAGAGATTAGTATTAACAAGTAAATATAATAACAAGGAAAAGCTGGGAACGACAGTAACTATGAGTTATGCAGCCGTTTGGTCAAAAACTAAATCATGACAACCAGGTTTCTCACCACTACAAGTGTTAAAATACATAATTGTATTCAAAATAAGACCATGATTACATGGGAGAGGTTTTTTCTGTTAGTCCTATTTTCCATCAGTGGTTTGAAAAGTAATGTGTCAAAGACAACGATAATGATTTTTTGCTCAGAAGAACATAGATATTCCCATAAGTGGAAACTCAATGTTTGCTGAAGTAGATGGACCATAAGCTCCATCAGAAGTGTTTGTGACAGAAATCCGGGAGTTCTTAAAATATGCAGGAAAAATAAAATAAATGAAAGAAACCAGTGTTGAGTTTCAGACCTAAGAAGGTCCGTACAAGGTTAGATCCAGTTACCGGTTCTAATGCTGTGGCCGATCAGTGTATACGCCTCTTCTTTGTCATCGACTTCTGTAAGGCTCAACGTTCTGCTCTTCCTAAGAAGAATATATATCAACTCATACTGCTTCAGAATTTGGCTGCATACAGACCCTGACCAGAGAGCGAGGAAACGTTACAACCACCTTTAACGCCTTTGAAGACCTTCATTGGTTTATAAAGCTCTATGTCACTGGCAGGATCTTACGCTACATACATTTTATTTACTTCTGGATATTTGAAATACTATATATCCACTTGTAATTGCATGGAGGTGTATGACTGCACCACGGCAGCCTTCCCTTCAGGGACGAGAGAGTTCATCTGAAGAATGGCATTGGTGGTTTTTTTAATAATACATTTAATTTATAACGCACTTTTAGTGTAGTTATCCTTTCAGTCTTCTAATTACCCCCAAAGTAAGAACAAAGACCCACAGTGAAGCTTCTTGTCAATACTAAGGTTGGTTCCCCAGGTTACAGCATCCCTGAAAACCGTAGGGTGGCAGAGACAACACACACACACACACACACACACACACACACGGTTCTTCCGACTGCATTCTGACACCAGTTAAGACTCACCCTCATCAAAAACCCCCCAACAAAAGAAACCCATTAACCAGTTCTCATTTATAGCAGAAAGGCAGGATTGGAGCAGAGGATCAAACACTCGGCACTCCCTCATTCCGGAGCAGGAGCTTACAGGAGCCATAAAGAGGGTAATTAATTCTTAATGCTCTTATCAGGAGGTTCCAGGGCAGCAGCCTTGAGAACAGTGGTGGTCCTGGTGTGTGGGAGACACTTATCAGCTAGAACAAGCTACAAGGGCAGAAAGTAGCCAATGCATTAAAACACCTCAGTGGGAACATTAACAACCTTTCAAGTTAAAACTGTTAACTGTTAAAACTTCGTCCTGCACAGCTTCTTCTGAGTTGACTATAGGAAGAAGTAAACGTAGATACACATAAATAAAAGCGTACGCAGGAGCATCAACCAGTAGGGAACCTTTGATTTGCCCCAAAATCATTCCTTTCTGCTCAGCCAACCGGTCTGTATAATTACAACACACACTAGTCATCTGTTCTCGTCACAGTCCTAACAAACCGGTAATTAAGCTGTCCCTTGTAAAAACGGGCCTCCTCTCAGGCGCAACAAGATTCCACCCAGTTCACTAGTGGGAGCTGACAATTCTACTGGCCATGAAGTTCTTTCTACTATCCACAGCATCAGTGGTCAGAAGACCAGGCAGGTGAGAGTCCAGAGAGATGGATCTGGAGGTTTGTTAAAGAGAGAAGTAAACTGTTCCGATCATGTGGTCCATTGGAGCGTTGTGACAGCAACAACACCCCAGCAGCTGAGAGGAACGTCACATGAGTTGTGACGGCGGGGGGTCCAGCTGTTGAGAGTCCACCCACTCAGCAGAGCCTTCAGGCCTCCAAACACACAACACCCATGGATCAAAACAACAACAACAACGTGCATCTGATTTAACTAAACACTCCTTACATTACCTGGCATAAAGATTCTGTGTCCAGGGTTCCAAAATGTTTGGGAAACGGACAGTGAGGTCTCCCAGAGCGATGATGGCGTTCGCCCTGACCACAGGGAGAGCGGAGCGCTCCAACACCGTAAACATGAGGCGAATGTTTTCTTCACATACCGCTGGGCTGAAACAAGGGATAAAGAAATCAAAGCATTACAATGTCTATGTGAGTAAGTCATGGAGGCGGTTGTGCAGATGTGGATAGACTTTATTCTCCATCCTAGTAGCAGAGCAGAAGGAGATGAAAATAACTTGAGTATAATCATAAAAACCTTTGGAGGAATGAAACTACATGACATGACATACAGGATGTCCGTCAGGAGTTGACACACAAACACAACTATTGTTCGTGGTTTAAGTTCCGTACAGACGCCGTCAGGAGTTGATGTCCTGTCTTCAGTGGGTGGATTCATAGAGAGCGTGTGTCCTTCAGCGTCAGTCACAGGATTTTAAAGAAAACTTCCATTCTCAAGACCTCCCTTTCCCTAAAGCAGCAGAAATCCATTCTTTGGTTCTATTCCAAAGCCTCCTTTAAAAACACTATTTTTTAGCCAGCCTGTTGTCCTTAAGAGGACAACAAAATCCTCCCCACCTCTAGGGGATGAAGAACAAATGGGCAACAATGGTTGAGATACAGATGTGAAATCTGAGCGCAGAGAGTGGCATCCATGACGGAGAAGACACCGTGGCTAAAAACATCCCGTTTTTTTATTTGTCGCCTGTGAACTTCATACAAACGTCTTGACAGAACTTAGAAAAGCACCCGTCAGTCTAACATCTATGGTGAAAGAAAACAGGGAAGAGGTGTTTCACCTTATCATCATGTACTGAGAGAGCGCCAGGCAGGCAGCCGTGGTGAGCTGTGGGTGGGAATATCGCCCCGGGGAGCTGCACACTCTAACCAGCAGGGGAAGAAATGCACACAGCAGGTTTTCCTCTAAGCGGGCGAGAGAGGGGAGAGGAGAGAATGTTTCATGCATGAAAAATAGGAACGAACAGTGTTGAGCAGATTAAGATGTAGTTTTTCTCACCAGCCAGTAATTCAGTCTCGCAGATCTTTCTGATAAGTTCAGCCTCCGTATCTTCAGCAGAGGCACCGATCAATCCCAGATCCTCCTCTATAGCGCTTTCATTAGCCGCTTGCTGTTAGAAAAACAAAAGCCTCACATTTCTCAACATCATTCATGGAAAAAACATTATGGGGGCTCTGATATGCAAGTCCACTCTGCTCATACAACAGATTTTAAATTATGCTTATCTTCATTTACGTATGGAATGTAGTAAGACAGCTGTGTGGTGTCCAGACAGTTCCATTCAGGAAATACTGCCGACTGATAACCTCACTTTACAACTACAGAAATTAAACTGTGGGGGACAGGTTATGGGAAAAAACCAAACATCAAACACTTGAAGGAGGTGGAGATCTTCTGGTTGGACCAGTATGAGCCACCAACCTTCTGTGCACCTAAAAGGATCAGTGATGTTTGTTTGATAGTACTTTTATGAGAAAGAACGGGCATTAAGGTCTGAAATGAACACAACCGATCAGACTGCTGTAGACGTCAAACAGGGCTGCAGCCGCCCCTTTCCCCCCATGATTAAGGAATGGTTTAGTCCATCATAAAGTGGAAAGTGCCAAACAAGGTTTTCTGTGGTCCAGAAACATTTAGTTTTTAGTTAGTTCATCTAAGAACACAACCTCACATCAGAGACGTTCAAACTCTTCGTTGTTTTTTTTTTACATTTTTGCAAGAAATTTTCTGGGAAATGATTTACTTGATTTTGACTTAATTTCTTAAATGTAAGCGATTTACTTTTAGCAGCATTTGTGTTTTGCGCTCCTCCGTTGGATTGTGATGAACTGATGTCATCTGCTACAGACATAATTTTGTGTGAAAAAACCCAAAGAAATCCCACAGCCAGCCAACACTCAGGTAGTAGGAGATCCATGTGGATCCAAAGAAGCTGGACTTCTATTTTGGCTTTCACCTCTCACCCAAGAATCTTCTTCAGTCCTGACTGCCTGGTGGGGATCAGGTATTTGAATAAATGCAGGCCTCTGCAGTCTCCTTACCGTAGCCTTGTTGGAGGGGCCCTTTTCCTTCTCCTCCCTCTCCTCCGTCTCCCCTCTCCTCCTCCGTAGCTCGGTGCTCACGCTGCGCTCCAGGTGAGACACCTGCCAGAACGCCACACAACCAGAAAGAGCCAACAGCTGGGCCAGACACACACAGTTCACTGTGAGGGAGAAACACATGGACAGGTGGTTAAAAGTATGCTGATACAGCAAAGAGCACCGGGACAGGTTACACTCATCTGAGGACTGAGGTCTCACAGGACATAATAAAAATTAATTTAATTTATAATGCACTTTACTTTTGGATCTAATCTCAAAGTGCTACAAAGTAAAAGCAGATAAAAGCATCAATAAAAAAATAAAATAACTATATAAAAGCCTGACCAAAAAGCAGCAATGTTAATTAAAGTTATAGGTTCTGCTAAAAACGAAGTCCTTTTTAAAATGTGTCAGTCGTCTGTGGAGCCCTGAGATGGTCGGGGAGGGCATTCCACAGACGAGGGGCAGCAGAGCAGAAGTCCCGATCATGCATGGTGTTGATCTTAGTCCGGGGAAGGAGGAGGCGGTATGACTGGGTAGAACGAAGGGATCGTGTCGCGGTCAGTGGGTCGAGTAGTTCTTTTAGGTAGGGGGGGGGGGGGCGTTACCATGGATGCGCTGGTGGGTGAGGAGAGAGATCTTATAATCAATCCTGGTGGAGATGGGAAGCCAATGAAGGGAATGAAGAACGGGGCTGATGTGTTCGTGTTTACGAACTCTCATCAGGATCCTTCAGATGTTTTGAGAATACTCAAAACAACATCATTTGACATACCTTGTTCACCTTGCTCATCTGTTTCCTGAGAGTCATCTTGCGGTTGGCCTGCATCCTTGTTGATCTCTCCGCCTTCTGCAATCTGATGGAGTAAGATGCGAGCGCTGCGCTGGAGCAGTCGGGAGCACAGCTGTTCAGGGGATTCAGCCAGGAAGTAGATGAGACGGACAGCCTGCTCCATGAAACTCTGCCAATATGGGTCTTCCATAACGACACCTGGAGCAGACGCCAGCAGATGCAGTCAGGAGAGTAAAACCAAAATCATGACAGAAGACTTGATCAGTCTGCATTTACCGTCGGCGACAGCCTGTGTGAGGCAGGTGAAGAGCTGATGATCCTGGGGCAGTCGGAACTGTGTGCCCCTGGTTTGCTGGAGGAAATAACTGAATGATTTTAACGTGTTTCAGGCTTCTAAATGTTTCCAGGCCTGATATTTACCACAATTCCTCAAAGCCCAAGATCTTCTTACCCTAACGTGGTCAGTGATGCTGCAGATGGTGATGACCGTGTCTCTGGCCAGAAGAAAATCTTCAGTCACTTTTTCTCCGAGAGCCACCGAGCAAAGTGTGTCCAGATTACCGAGGACCACCTCCCGCTCTGCCCTGTGAGGTTCACAAAAAAACACGTTCTATAGAGCCGAGACAAAGTATTCACTTCACATCATCACGTTTATTCAAATGAAACTCATAACATCTACGCCTTATATCACGTCAACCGCTGCGTGCTGCTGCCCGGGAGAAGAGAACTAATTAGTGTAGGAGGATGGGTTAGGAGAGGCATGTAGGATTGAATGGTTTATGAATGCTGCTGCCTCGATGAAGAGGCAACTGCGTGGGTGGACTACAGACAGCATCCGTACTTCTGTACCGGCTCCTTCTTCCTCACAGCAGCAGTATTCTTTTTTCGTCATCAAACATGTTTTCTGTCTTAGGAGAAAACTAAAGGTGGCGTTTGACTGTTGCTACCGTGTTTGAAAAGGAATCAAACCCGTCCGCCCCATTTTTACCCTCCTGTGTCCCAGTTAATAATAATACATTTAATTTATAACGCACTTTACATTTGGATCAAATCTCTAAGTGCACCTGTCCTTGATGCAATCCTCTATATATAGTTCTGGCCGCTGCTGCAGAATGATGAAGATGGTTCTTACAGCGGGGAACATAATCAGTGAGAAAGAAACGTAATGAATTTGGATTTTCCTTCCACAGCGTTACACCAGCTGGAGGATCTATGCGTTTGCTTGAATGAGAATAGGAAAACAGATTCCATGTGATTTGTGCTGTTGGTCCAGCGATGATAGAAAACGGTTACCGTGCAGCCATGCCCAGCAGTAAGACTGCCGCTCGTCTGTGTAAGGCGGACGTTTCTCGTTTCCCGGTAAACCTCTCCCACAAGACCTGCACCACAGTGGACTGGAGGTTGCTGCTACAGCCGAAGAACTCCTGCACCTGTAGAAACCACCAGAAAGAAGTTCTGATGTTAAAACGGACAAAATGCTTTACCTTTAAAATGTTATGTGAACCCAATCAAGTAAAAAACAGGTAAAACTAGTATAAGGATTTTAAGGCTCATACATTACAATTTTATTAGCCTTCAAATGCTAATACAAATTTACTAGCTTTTGTCTTTTTGCTCATGCTCAGAATATTATCAGAATGAAAGAAACGACGGTCGCTCACTATTTCCTCCAGACATTGGATTGTTCCCAGAGACGCGTCCACCATCAGCTCAGACAAACTGTCCACCAGAGTCTGGCCTTTCATCCTAATCACAGATGAGAGGGTTACTTTAGGAACACAAATCTCTTCATGTATTATGCTTACGTCACACAACGCAGCTAAATAATATATTTCATGCCGTGTTCTTTTAGTGCAGAGCCTTCACCAGCTTAGCGGCATCACTGGAACCTTAGACAAACTTCACTAACCGAGAGTTCGGTCAAAATTGTATTGAAATAAACAAACAAGCTGAAATGTAACTAAATTGACAATCTAACAAAGGGAAGAATACTTGTTTGGTTAGGTCTTCATAGATGTCACGTGTAGAGCACATTCACAGACCTGACAGTGTCTCCATGGGGGTTCAAATACAGGCGTCTGTAGGCCTGAACCACGGCGTCTTTGATGGAGGCGTCGGTGGACCAGACCAGAGGCAGCATCCTCCTCACCCCTATCACAGAGTTAGCGACGCTAAACTCACACGCCGTCACACAGAACTGCACGGCTTCCTGGACCACTACAACCAAAGACTTGAAAGATGAAGTATTTAAGGTGACCAGGACGAACACCTCTGCGGGGATACTGCGTCCTACCTGAGGTGGTTTTCCAGTACAGCATGGAGTTGATGATGGAGATCGCTCTTTCCACCTGTAAGGCAAAGGTTTCTGTGTCCTTCAGGTACTGCACCAGCATTTCCTGCTTCTTCAGCTCCCCCTCCTCCCCTTCCTTCTCCCCCTCTTTCTGTGGGGTGGGGGGTAAGTGCTGGCTGACCTCAGAGCTATCCTCGTCAGAGCCTGAGCAGAGAGAGAAAAAGAAAAGGGGTGATATAATGAGGAATAAGTTGGTATTAAAGACAATTGGACAAGAATTCAACAAATAATTGTTTCTACTGCTGCTGGATTATTAAAGACTCTCCACAGTTACTGCATGGAAATCATGTTAAAACTATTCCCTACTCTGAGGCACTTAGACCCGTTTTCCGATGAGCTGGTTCCAGGACTAGTTTGGAGCCTGACTTAACAGATCCTGGCTCTCAAAACTGGTGCCAGACAAGCACCAACTGTTTGCGGGTCTAGAGCACATTACGTCAGGGGCCGGGTTATTGTGACCGACAAGACCGGCGCAAACACTGAACCGCCATTTCTAAAACAGCCGAGCGAGTTTCATCTAATAAACTAGCAATATTTTTCTTTTTTTTAATGTTAATGTATAGAAAATATAAAATCATAGAATCACCAGTCAGCAGCGATTGTTCTTCAGCAAAACTTTGTCTCTTCGTCACAACCTGCTCAGGGTTGTACTTTCTTCATAAATCATGAGGTAACGCGTGAAAGAAAATGAAGGATAAGAGTCTTTTAACAGAGCTGTAATATGAGGGTAATCTCTTTTATAGTCAGTTCTAGGATAGCCTTTGTAACTCGTAACTGTAATAATCATAACATAAGTAAAAGATTCATATTTAAGAATGGATGTAAACCAGGTCATCAGGTTGTCCTGACGACGTCTGTGGAACATTACTTTGCCTGAGAAGATAAAGTTTGTGTCATTGTTTGTAACAAATGAAATAATGTCACGGCCCACTTGAGATGTATTGTGTTCAATACTCTAAAACAGTTTAAAAAGGTTTGTGTCCGTGATGTGCCCCTCTTATTATTATTATTGAACTTTTTATAATTATTTTTGATGCTTGGGGAAAAATAAAGAAATAACAAGGTTGGTATTTTCAGAATCATAGAGATAAAACTTCAAATAAAGTGAAAGTAGTAGGGATTCTGACTGAATAAAAAAGACATTAAATTACCCTAATTCTCCTCAGTACGCAAAAATATTTATTTTTATACATAAAATAGTTCTGACTTCAGTCTCAGAATAGTCTTAAAAGGAAAAGAAATGATGTCTCTTATTTAATGTGGTTTATTAGATTTACAGTGGCGGGTCAATTTGTCTTAACATTTTAGGATTCATGTATTTGTTTAGATATTATTTACCCCCTGCAGTAAATCTCAATGTTTGAGAGACCTTTCTTTAAAATATAAGCTGTACTCTCGCCGTCATTACAGACCAGAACCTTTTAATCCAGTGACTCTGAACGTAATCTTTCATTCTAGAAGGAACAGAAGGAAGAACGTCGTAATCCGTCCAATCGCTTCCATTGAGACTCGACCCAAAGAGCATGTCTGAAGAGTAAATCCACAAGGACGAGGTGTGTCAACGGGACGTCTTACCTTTGAAAATAAGAGCCAGGCTGCTCATCAAAGTCTCAGTGGTGACGGTGGACAGGGAAGAAAACATCTCAGACTCGGGGAAGCAGGCGTGGGCTCTCATACAAAGACCCACAGCATTCCTGTAGAGGAGAGAAAACTAACATTTCACAAATCAAACTGATCGCTAATTAACGTGGAAGAAAATGACCCTTCAGTCGACCCGTCTCCAGACTGGTCGATTAGTGTCACCTGTACTTGTTGACACGAAGGTACTGAGCAATCTTCACTGCAGTTGCTCTGTCATCATCTTCTACATCGTCTTCTTCCTCTTCCTCCTCCTGTTGTTGTTCCTTCTCGGTTTCACTGGTGGGCTCCAGCTCTGTCTGGACTGTGAGGAGCAGCTCAGGCATCATGGCGGCCCAGAGCTCTGATGCTTTAATCACCGGCACTGCCAAAATCCAAAAACACAGATTAAACGTGAGAAAAAAGACTGGAAGACAACTTCAGAGGAACATCTGACAGAAATACAGTCGAATGAATTAGAATGGAGTTCAGTTCACAGCAGGTTAAAATACAAACGTTAATGGGGTTAAAAATCTAGATCGTGAAGTTTTTGCTCTAAATGAAGTGTTGAGTGTTGCTAAGTCTTTATATGGACTATAATTCGAGATAAATGATGACTCATAACCGTTCTGCTGGGCTGACACGTGGTTCTGAACTAGGCCCTCAGATTACCAAAGAAGAAACTCATAGTTGACCGAACAGGAGAGAGAGCTGGGTGAACTTCCTTGCCTCACGCAGACACACACAAATACACACATTTACACGCACACGTTGTTTGCTTTATCTCCAGGATTACTCCATGACAACTTTAAAGGAATAATTTTGGGATGAGGCAAGTCACTGTAGGCAGGCCCTTACAGCAGAGCAGGAATTCTCCCCTACACTGCCAAGATTACCTGCCAGACAAGACAAAGGAGAACCCAACTCTCGTTCGCTGAACTCGTATTCGCCTTGGTCTCATCAACGGGCCAAATGTGGGTGAGCAGCAAGAAAAACCTTTATTTAAGACTACAAGATTCATCCGCACCCGGTGCTTCTCCCTCCAGCTTTTCCTTCAGCTCTCGGAGTTTAGTCTTCTCCTTCTCCAGCGGTTTCTTCAGATCGGCACTGCTCAGCTGAAAGAAACAAGAGAGTAAATCTACAGAGAAAGATCGGCGTGTGAAACTAAAACCCTGGGCTCTAGTTACCTTGCAGCTGTAGGGGTTGTGGGCAATGAAGGCTGCCAGCAGCTGGATGGCGTTCTTCACCGCGTTTATAGATTTGTCCAGCAGTCGCCCCACAGCGAGCTCCATCACCTCGCTGTACTTACAAAGAGGCAGTGCCTAAACGTGTACACATTTATCTGGGTTACTTGTCGACTCTTCTATCAGGTATTCACTGATTGATTAAAGGTCTGGAAAACCTACTTTGCTGTTGACGATGCGTGTGTAGACTTGTAACACACGCGCCCGAACATGAGAATGTGTGTCGTGCAGATGTTCCTGCAGTGTGTCGAAGAAGCGGTCACGGTCGGCTTTCCCAGACTCGTCCAGGCCGTCACCACACAAAACCCGTACGAGGATCTCTCCCAGAACCTCACACACGGCGACGCGCATTGTGTGACTCTGGGAAGAGGCGGGAAAATGGTATTAAGTCTGCATCTAATCTTGAGTCTCTAAAACAATGATGACGATGGTGGAGTCCAATAGGGAGTCACTCATGGAGGGATTTTAGGAAAAAAGAAGAAAGGAAAGAATAAGTGAAGACGCATGTTTCAGATGAATAATTAAACAAGCCTTTTGTTCCAGCTGGGGTGCCAGAAATACGCCCTCAGATTACCAAAGAGACAATTCATTGCTATCTGAAGAGCAGAGAGAGCTGGTTTAACTCCTTTTCTCTTACGTACGTTCAAACCAACATTGTTCGCTCCGTTTCACAAATGACTCCACTGTGTCTGTAGAAGAATCATTGTTTAGAGCTGGGTCACTGTAGGCAGGCCCTTACAGCAGAACAGGAATTCTCCCCTGCACTGCCAAGATTACCTGCCAGTCATAAAAGAAGGAACCAAACTCTCATTCAGATAGCTCGTATTCGCCTTGGTCTCATCACTGGGTGAAAATGTGGGTAAAGACACCTTTTAAGTCAGAGCTGTCCTTCATGCCGCTAGAACAAGAAGACGCCAGTATTCTTATCAGAAGACGTGTGATAAAAGAAGAGAAAGAACACTGCTTCATTCTCCGTCTTCAATAAACTTCTACACAGCATTGAAGAGAGCGGTGACTTAAAGGGAATGGCTCTCAGCATTTCTTTGCCTCGACACACAAATGTTCACTATACTTCTTAATACATTTCTATTCTTTAGTTTTATGTCCCATCAGTCACGGTGGAGTCCTGCTCTCGTTGACATTAGTTTCCCCATTCAGGCGCGTTAAACTGATGACTTATAGCAGCAGAATGAAGATATTAGTGCACGCGTACCTCTCCTTCCAGGTGTGTGATAAGCACACTGATGTTGGGGATCATTAATTCAGGGACCAGGGAACCAAGTTCCGAAAGGAAGGAAGCAAAAGCTTTGACCCCGGAACCTTCCCTAGCGAGCTCTTCGCTGGACTTCTGACCAATCTCTCTGGAGGAATGGGGGAAAAAAACAAGGGCTGAACTTTTCAAGTCATGGTCAATCACATTCCCATAAAATGAAACACAAAGAAAAGTTTTTTTAGACTGATCGGGTAACCTACAGTTCCCCCAGGAATTATTGGCACCCTTTAAAAGAAGAAAAGGTTTGAACTGACCTTATCACTTCTCCTATGATAGCCCTGACTCCATATTCTGTGCTCCACACTGACACCGCCTGAGCAAAGACAGATGACAGCTGCTCAAAGTGTTGCAGCAACTGGATCACCTTCACACTTGCACCTGTAAGTTTACAAAGAGAAGACTTAAACAACAATGACCACATCATCTACATTCACCTATCTGAGCTCGACTAAAGGTGTTGCTCTGGACAGAATGCTTTCCTGAAAGGAACACAGTCAGTTATGAAAGTTGTTCAAATTTTAACAATGTGACTACGAGACTAACCCAGGAGGTGATTGTATTTCTTGATTAGCACTGCCAGCAGGTGGATTATACAATCTCTGGTGGGTTTGCTCTTGACATGGCTGATGGTTGGGTTCTCAAGAAGTTTATAGCAGCAACAAGTCACACAGCTAAAAGAGACGGTGCAAAGACTTGGATGACGCCGTGGAATTGTACAGTTTATTGACAACGTTGTGCATCTATTTGAAATTAGAACCAACAACAAACATGTGCTGTGTAGGAAAATATCGACCATAAATCATTCTGTCTAACGAAAACTTATGTGTGAAGATGAGTTGATGGAAATGTTAAAGTAGTAACCAAGTGTCCAAGATACTTCAATCTACAAATGGACAAAATCTTTGATAATTCTGAAGGGCTGCTCAAAGAACGTAAGAAGTTACAAAACTAAATGAGTACCTAATAAACTCTTCCTCCACCAAGGACAGGTTCCAGAGGGAACGGATATCCAGCTGGAGGAGCTGGATGAGGGCCTGCAGCACCTTCTCTCTCTCGGAGTCCCACTGCAACAGTTCTCTGCCAGACTTGGCTCTATTCCCACCCTGTACAAGATGGACAAAAGCTGATAAATGGAAGCAATAGAGTTTCATGATTACCAAGGAGCATTTTATACTAGTTACTTCGGAACTATACTACCAACAATTCATGAATCCAACAACATACAAAAAGATAAACGTACATGTGCACAGCTGACATTAAGGTTTGCAATCAGACCGGATCTATGGGCACTTAAAATAGGTAAACAGAACAATTCTCCATCTTAACCAGTTAACAATATATTGTTTAGCCATGTCTTTATAACCATACCTTTCCAGGTGCCGTGATAACACTCTGTCTATAGGCGTCGCTCTCAAAGACCTCTGCGAGTTTGCAGAGCAAATAGACACTCATTTTGACTGCATTGAGTTTCTCCTTGCGCTCTGCAGCAGAAATGGAGGTGGAGACGAGAAAAGCCGGCAAGGTAACAGCCAGACCACTAACCACTGAAAGGAATAAAAACAAATCTGTGTTCACCGCAGCATATAACAGGACATGATTGTGTTGGTTAAAATGTGGAAACATAAAAAAAATCATTAACCTTGGACTAGTAACTCCAGAGTATCTTCTTTCACACCTAACTCCACCAAGTTACACTGCCTTCAAAGAGTAAAAACAACAGTTTTGCACTCATATCTTCATTAATGACCATAACTACAACAAGCTGAATATGATCAATACTTACTTTAGCACGCTGTAGCCGGTGTCAAACTGGTCCAGTATACACAAGGGTCCCTGGCTTCTCAATGCGGCCTTGAATTCTGTGTGAAAGAGAGACTCCTACCTTTAGTCACAAACACATGCCTACATGAGTGACATTTCCAGGAAAGAGTTTGAGAACTTTAATGCATTTTGAGCTTACTGCTGAGATAGGGGGGCAGCTGTTTGGGGGACAGAACATCCTGGACAACATACTGGTTAATGCCACCGGTCCTCACCAGGTCACCCACACACACAGGCACGAAGAAATCCCACGACATCCCTGCGTGACGGTGAAGGGGGGAAAAAAACAACATAGTTTTAGCAAAGTGAACTACCAAAGACAACTTTATATACAATCCCACTTAAAACTACAGTCTGCCAAAGTGTTCAGTCAATAAATAATAGTCACACAATAAAAATATAATGCTTAAAAAAAGAAAGAAAGAACTCCACAAGAGGCAAATGTACTCATTCTGGGTGGAAAGCCAAGGAATAAAATTGAGTAAGGGATAAGAATTTTTTTAAAATTACTTCCATTATTAGTGTAAATAATGACCCGCAACATTTAACCTGCTGCTCTGGTTCATACGCTAACTTGGAAGCTAGCGGTAGGAATAATTTAGCAAACTGTGGTACTTCGTAGAGTTTGCTAGTGACATTTTAAAATGTCTTTTTTAAAAACCAAACGATACAGCTTTGTTGTTGAGAATTGGTCCAGCCAGGAGAGCAGCTACTGGCGAGAGTTAGTTCGATTAACGACCCGATATAACCCAACTACAGGTTAACTAGTGAGATAGAACGGTATTTAACAGAGACGGACATACTTAGCTAATGACTATTTATATAACATGAAACACATTCCTCACCCGTAAAGTCGACAGACCTCTGAGCCGCAATGTTGACTTCTGAGGACAAAAGTTTCGACCGTGTACAAGCTCCGTCTGCGAATGGTTTGAATCAACTTTCAAATTTGTTTGGAAATGGCGCCAAAGCATGAGAACTGTGACGTCATACACACGCGCCTTAATTTAACACATACTTATGCAGCACCGCCACCTACAGGAGAATGATGAAAACTACAGTATAAAGACAAAGCTAAAGACTGGATAGTTACAGGTAGTGGGATAAGCCTAAACAAAATACTAATTGTTAATACAGTAATAAAGTAAAGAAAAAGTAAAGTATGATATGAGTAAGAGTAATCTGAACGTTACATATTACTCAACCCCTCAAAAAATGTGCAATAAATACATCAGTATATGAGATGTCCCCCATTCCTGTGGCCATTCTAGAGTTTATATTGTTTTGGATATCTGGTATAATGAGCACTTCCGAGTCACCTTAACCTTTTCACACAAAGTGGTCATCACCGCAGACAGCTACTCGGATGCCATTTTCCACTATATGCAGCTCAACAGAAGATAATATATATATATAATAAAAATAATAATAATACATTTAATTTATAATGCACTTTACACATAGAAATCAGTCCTTAGAATAGTCAAGGGCAAGGAGCTGAACTAGGGATAGAGGGAAAAAGGGAGGGGATGAGCAGAAGAAAAAGAGGGAGAAGACACAGAGGGGTCAGATAATTACTCAACGAGGGGCATAAATCTAAATGTGGCTGACATAACCCATTCAACCTTTTCTATGCATGAAAAAGTTGCCTGATATCCATACTGGTGGGCACGTCTGTAACATGATAAACACAATGAAAGTTTCAAACAGCAAAAGATAACATCAGTTTGTATATGCTCAAAGCAAAAACAATTACACAAATACATAAGAGGGACACAAGTTTTGCATGGAAACATAACCGTTACATTCAACACAATGAGCCGACGAAGGCCACCGCGCCGAAACGTCTGGTCAAAATATCTCCCTCCCAATTCCCTTTTTTTTCCTACTGTTGCCTCATCACTAGTGTGCCTCGGACTCAGCCGACTCTAGACCACATCACACCGGCGGTAAGCCGTGATGTGATGAACGGCCTTTTCTTTTTCTAAATCCTTCCCACCCAGTAGAGCACCTTGTGCACAAATGGAGACTCCACACACAAGGAGCACACCGCTATGGTTGCTTTTGTTTCATCATAAAAATGACATTAGTTGAAAAATCTTCATATTAAACGGAACAACTACTTATTAATCCAATCAATGTAAAAGTTGGTTGGAAGGAGGCGTTTTGTTACATGTACCCCCATTAAGGCTCACCGTAAATATGAAGAGAACAAAAGGAATACCGAGTTCAAAATGTCAAAAGACAGAGTTAATTATTCTAATTCATGCTGCTACACATTTTTGGAGAAACTGTTATGAACACTTGTAGGATACGCTCTGGCCATGAGACGATTACGGACAGGTGGACAAGCATCACCTTCATCATGTCGTGGTCAAGGCAACAAAAACACGGGGACAGAGAAACATGTTTTTGAGGTAGTAGCTGTATTCAAATGATTGACAACACAAGCACCCCGTCTCCCCTGTACCGATGTTTCAGCTACAGAAATGGCAATACTTTTCACAAAATATCATATTTTCTATACAGCACCCAATCAAATGCTAAATAAACTACCACAAATGACTGATGCTGTCAGGATGCAGCATTTGTCTTCATATTCTCTGCCCTCTTGTTACATTTAAAACTAGTTTCCCCAGGTTAAGCACACTAAACTATCTATACAACAAAGCATAAAAAGAGTGTGTTCAGAGAAAATACTTAAAATGTGTGTTGTACATGTGAATATAGTAAAAAGCATAGTGAGAACTCTTGGAACCGTTTAACCATTAGGGACATTTGTAGTGTTTATTATCAAAAGAAATGGTAAAAAAAAAACAAAGGAAAAGTCACAGTAAAAGCACCAAAAGTAAACAAAAAAGGTTTGGTTGACCAATTTTTGTTTTTGTTTTCAAATCAATATTCAATATTCAATATTCAAATACTTTTGTAGCCACGTGGCTCCATTACACACACTGCATGAGAAAAAGGTAAATTATGTAAACGGAGAGAAAAAAGCACCAATGCTAAGGAAGATGAGAAAAACAATCCAGTAACTATGAAGAAATATTCTTCTAATTTGTCCATCTGATCAGCGTCCGTCTTATGTCCCCGGACAACAAGCTGTTCATTTTCTCTTTCTGTCTTGAGAGCATCGTGGACAATACCTGAAGACCAGAGATAGAAAACCATAAAATAGTTAGTTGACTTACAAACCCTTGTATTACTCAGATTCTATAAATGGTAGAAAACCTCAGATTCAATGTTTGGACTCTGTTACCATTTGCCTCTGGGTTTAGTTGTCAGGCCCACACATGCAAAATGGAACCACTCAATGGAGCACTGGAGCGAGGAGAGGAGAAGAACCGTTAACGGCCATCATTCATGGAAACGTTACAGTTAGAGGGAAATGACAGAGTAAAAAGAAAAATCAATCACGTCAGCACAGATATCACACACAGTATGAGGAGCTTGGTACTGACTGGACTTAATCCACAGAGGAAACCGACTGAAGGACTAAACTTTAGTCGTCTGTGAAAGAATATGTAGGAAATCTTTTAATCATTACTGCAATCCAGTCTTCCCCATTTTAAGATCATGTCATAAACTGTTGTTCACCTTAAAACACATGAGCGGTGTTTAATGTTAAATGAGTTAAGAACGGTAAACATCTGTAAACGATAGAAACGTTGAACTCTAAAGCCGTGGGAAAGGGTCATTACTGCTTCCATGAAATGAAACATTCATCTCCTGTTCTTTCCTGACTTCTTCTTACATGTAGAATGTCATAAACCAAAATGAAACAAAACCACGTCTCTTCCCTCGGTACCTGGGAAACGGACTCTCCAGGATGGTGTTGTAGGAAAAGTGATGTTTGAAAGCATCTGGTCTTCACAACAAAACTACCATCAGAACAACAACCTGCCAGGATGTTGTTCCTAACTCTCATAAGTTCCATGTCCCTGATCAGGGAGAAGAATTTTGTGTTTTAAGTTGTTCAAACATCTTAACTTATTTAAAACAAGAAAAGCAACATAGCTCCAAGATTCACCGTCACAGCAAACATGAAGACTTGTGAAACGTCTGGATGAAAATGGCCAGGTCCAGCAGCCCGGCCCGGCCCAGCCCAGCCCGGCCCAGCCCGGCCCAGCCCGGCCCAGCCCGGCCCAGCCCGGCCCAGCCCGGCCCAGCCCGTCTCCTGTGCAGCAGCAGTCACACGAGGAAGGAGACTGGCTGCGTTGGCCGTGAGCTTCAGGAGCCCAGTCCCCGCCGGACCTAACCACTTCCCAGGATGGTGGTTTGAGAGCACCTAATCTCCACACCAGGGGAAGCTATCACTCCAGAACCAGCAGCCTTCTGTGGCCCGACAGGTAGATTTCAGCAGGTGAACGGGAAAGACCTCACCAGAACGAGCTTTTGCTCCCAAGCACCATTTCCTCTACAGTGGTGGGATAAAGGGGCTCTGGGTCGGCTTAGGAAAAATTCAGGTAGAGGAAAGGGAGAGGGCTCGCGGTACCGGCCCGCCCCCAGGTGAATACTACTCACTGGACCCTTTGATGTATGCGAGAAACTAATTCTTTTTACTGTGGTTTTTAGTTCAGTTCTCTCCTCGACCCAAACATTAAACATTTTCACGTTTCAGCCTCCTTGATCCTTAACTTTAACTTTAAGAACTAAGTATTGTTTATGGAGAAAATAAAGCACAATGTCAGTGTTCTTATTCCCGGGTTTACCCAACCGACTAAATACTCATATGAAATTCTTAAAAATGTAGTTTTATTGAGTTCTTGCCCAGAAACTCTTCGTATGACGCCTGACTGAGAAAATGAATGTAACCAGGCAGCAAAACTCACATCAGTGTTGTCACAGCCGATCATCTCGCCATAAGAGACCTGATGGCACAGACAGTAGGTGGGTTCGTTTGGGTCCACTGGCATATCCAGAACATCTGAAGGGTGCACATTCCCAAAGTTGCTAGAAGGGCTGTTGAATTCTCCTCTGATGATGAGCACAAATATATGACAGACATAATGAATAGATATTAATGACAACAAAAATATAGGCTAAAACTGGGCAGCTTAAAAAAATCAAAGATTTACACTTGGCCAGGAACTAGAACAGAGAAATGAGAGAAATAACATACGGCTGAAGGAGTTTGACTTTCTTCTGTGCAGTCTTGGGACTGCCATCTTCATCAGAGCTCTTCACCTTGGACCTAGTCTTAGCCATCTTCTTCTCCTTTTGTCTGGAGTCACCTGGAATGGCAGTCAGTACACCACCAGTTCAAGTACGGATGATCTCTGTTACAAGAACAAAGCTACTGTGCACATATACTGGGCACATACCTTTCTTTCCCTTACTGGAGGTCGAATCATAATCCGTGCTCTCTATCTGTTTTTCCTTCAAGTCAGCCTCAAACCGAGCCAAGTCCGTGTCAAGACGTCTAATGTGTTTGTCGACCTGTAAGTAAAGAAATTCAACAGACTGCTTTGGCAAATTCCACACAGAGAATGTATCATTATCGCCACACTCAGTACCCACAGATGTGAGTAAAACGTTATGTTTATTTCTAAGATACTAACCATCTCATAGGTCTGCATGGCCAGTTGCACCTTGTCATCTCCAAACTCTTTGCATTTACTGTAAGACTGCTGAATCTGCCTTAGTATGGAGAGCTTCTGCTCAGAGGAAAGACTTCTGGCATTGGCTGTGTAATCTTTAGCCAGCGAGTCTATCTGCCCTTTAAGATCTACAAAAAAGAAAGAGAAGAGAAGAATGTTTAAAACAGCAAAACTGACAGTTGCTAGAGTTGCTAGTAATGTGGTCAAATTTCTAGAACTTAAACTATTCTTTAACATGCATTGACATGCATTGCATTAAAGGCCAAAATAACAGAGCTGAGCAGTAGAAGAAATAGAAAAGATATTAGACTGAATATTTTATGATTTGAACATCACACAAAATAAAGCAAGAACTAGAATAAAGCAGTTCTTATTTGATGATTGTTCATCGTGATTATTGATGAGTTAGCAATCTGTTGAAGATCAGTAATGTGCAAACACTTTGGTTTTTGATCGCTTCAGTAAGTCTACTCCTAACCCCCATCTCTGTTTATGGCACCACTCTGGACCTTAGTCGTTCTCATAAAGTTATCACTCTAGAACTTCTCTGCTTTCTGAGGAGATCAAAGTGATTCATATTTCAGGAGAACATAAGCAAACATCAGAAAGAATATACGAAACTGTGCACGTCTTAGTCCTCGGATCAGTTTGTGGTCCGACCCCCAGGATCGGAACCACGGCATTAATCAGAGTGTTTCGTTTTGGACCGTTGACGGTATCAGGTGTTGTTTTCAACCAGCAGTCAGACGGAGACTCCCGGAGATAAAAGTCATCAACAATCCGTCCTTCTTACCCTCTGTGCGCTGATCTAGATCCCTCATCAAATTGAAGTTTCTCTGAAGCTCGAAAGGCAGGTTCTCTATGCCTGGTGTGGTGGAGGGGAGACAACAAACACTTTAGTCACACCAGTAGTTCTGGACAATAACCTTCTGTAACCGGCATGTAACCGGCTAACTAGCTCCATCACGGCGAGGATGCTGGGGTGGCTGCCGTTCTCCACATAACAAGCATGGGCAAACCCCTTGGCAACGGACACAAGAACCTTTAATAGTTCAATGGAACACGATTTAATGTTAGGCTTGTCTTATTAAGTATCTGTACGAAGGGATTTCGAGGAGCATCCTTTTATTCGCTACAATGTGATGCGATCCCAGCAAATAGCCTGAGCCTAAACCCGCGGATGGTCGGGCTTTACTGTGAGCAGCGCCGTTACACGCGACAAACCGAGAGCTATAGCACATCATGAACGACCGTACAAAATCAGCTTGGCGGGCCGGAATATTCTCCTAAATATACTTGACACATAATAAAGCGCTTACTGTCCAGATAATGTTCCAGATACATCCCCGCCGCCATCTTAGAAAACGTAAACAACACAGCTTCCGGTCCGGAACTGGACGATTTGATTGGTGGAATCTTTCTCCGGGAAACATTAGACTCTCCCACTACAGGTACGGCATTTACCTCAGGACGTACATGTACAAACCACAGGATCCACGGGGAATATATCGTGATTGTGTTACTAAGACAGAGTTCAGCTTCGAATGGAAACGGAAGTGTTCAAAGTTCAACTTCCTCGTTTGTCCATTGAACCACAAGATATCTTTGCATTATTTCCAACGAGTTTGATTCGACTCTGTAGTAGTGGGGGTCTTGGATGATGACTACATTTTGAGGTGGATCTGATCACAGAAGCAGATTGTAGATCACTTTTCCAATTTCTTTAACATCCATTGGTGGAATGAGCAGATTCCCAGTGAACACGTGACAGACGTGAGAGTCTGGAGACGCCAACATCCGGCAGGACCAGCCTGGTGGTGGGTCGTTATTGTCTGGGGAGAAATCTCGTTGGAGGGTCGCACAGACCTCCACCTGTTGGCCAGCAGCACCCCGAGACCTTCTAGGTTCTGGATTTAAATCCTGGACTCATTGTCAGACCATGTGCTGGAGCAGTGGACCCGGGGTCTCCTGGTCTCTGCTGGTGCAGGACAATGCTGGGCCTCATGTGACCAGAGTGTGTAGGCCGGTCCTGGCTGACGCAGATATGGATACCATTGGCAGGACCTCACGTTCTCCAGACTTGAACCAAATTGAGAAACTCTCCGATGTTCAGCTTCATGCATCCGACGACAGAGTAGTGACACACAATGTCCTCAGATGATGATGATGATGATGATGATGGATCAGGTCCATCCATCATTGGGCTCAGAGGTCACGGGGAGTGTTTACAAACAAACACTCTAGAGCCACATGATGATATTCAGTCCAGCCGAGTGGCATCAGCCTTACATCTAAAAGTTTCCCTCCGATCTCGGGTGGGTCTCAGGAATGTAGCCCTCTGTGGGTTTATGGTTTTGGTTTCAGTCGATGGTTCCTACATCATTTTTTCTCATTTAATCAATGGATATCAATACACTTTTTCCACTCGAATAATTTGTTGAGGATTTGTTGAGGAAGTTTATTTCTTAGGGTTGCTGGATTCAGATCAATAGTTTTATTTGAATTCATACCAAAACTACAGACATCCTAAGAAACAACCCTTATAACATATGCCTGATTTATCATAAGCGTTTAGATTGATCAACAATAAAAGAATTATCTTTACTGCTTTCACATCTGTGCTGGTGGAATGTGGCGTTACTCGACCGACAGGACGGAAATCCACTTCCTGTCACTAAGATCTTGTAGTTTCCAGAGCAGATTGATCCCATTATGAAATTCTATGAAAGAAAACTGGATGAAACCATGAATATCAGGGACAGCAATGACACACTTTAAGATCTGGATAACGCTCCAGACTAAATGTTTTGAAAGCTGAAGTGCAAACCGTTGATCTGGTGGATAAATGACAAGTAAAGACTTCAAAGAGATGAGAAAGTGTCTTAAAAGATTTATTATGTTTCACAGATTTAAGGAAGGTGTTTCCGTCTGCGATTAAGTCAGTCATCCCTCCAATCTTCTGTCATACAAATAAAAACAGGGAGGACACCAGTCAGCCTTACTGACCAGTCGACTCTTTTGTACACTACATTACAATCATATCTGACAACCAGAATCTGCTGAGGGAAAGAATCAGACCCACAATCTGAGTCTGGCAGCTGAAGCGAGGCCATCTTGTGTAAGTGTGTAAGGAAACTCGTGGAATCGGGTATACTCTACCACACCGCACACTTCACTCCACATCTTGGCTTTCCAACATGTGCTTCAACTTTTTGAATTTATTCTTTCCAATTCTTTTCTTGGCTTTCAGGGGTGTTTTTCTCTTTTTGTCTTGTTTTTTCTCAAATCTGCTTCCGGCCTTTTCCTCAGCCTTCGGAGCTCCGACTTTGTCAGCCGTCTTCGCTGCAGTCTTCTGGGTCTTTGTTGCTTCCACAGTCTCTCCATCCCTCTTAGCGATCTTTGCCTTCTTTGGTCCAGTCGGTGACTTCTTCACCCCTTTTGGGTTGATGTTGGCTCTTTTCTTCTCTGCGGTTCCGTTAGCTTTGATTTTGCCCTTGGGGGCGCCTGATTTGTCTGACATAATCTTTACCTTGCCACTTTTGGACGGCTTCACCCCCGTGGACTCTGAGAGAACGGTGGCCTCTGGCGCATCTTTCTTCTCCTCTTCTGAAGAAATGACAGACATGGAGGAGGAGTTCATGTTAAATCAGGACAACTAGAATGATGAGAGCTGGCAGTTGATCGGGGGAGAAAGTCTTACCTGCTTCTGCTGGAGCTTTTGGAATTACATTTGAGAATTTCTTCAGCTTGGCCACAAAAAACCCGTCCATATTGTGGGAATGAGGGTAGAAGCGGCGGGAAAGTCCGAGAGAAGGATGGAATCGACGTTCTTTGAACCTACAGGAATGGAAAAATTAACCTGAGTTGAGGACCAGAACTCTGCAACAAGACCAGCACTCTGTGAAAAAATGTACCTGGTGAAGCCTTCCTTCCCAAAGTCCAGTCCTGTGGGAACTAATTTGACATTCCTTTTCTTTAAAGCATAGTCCACCACCCATTCATTCTCCTCCACCTGGTGGGACACAGAGATGAACTAAGTCTCTGAAACTACACAAACATTAAGGTGATATGTGGGGAGCTACATCCACGGAGCACCGACCATGATCGAACATGTGCAGTAGACCAGGTATCCTCCTGAAGGGGACTCGGCATTGACCGAGTCGATGGCAGACAGAATCAGCTCTTTTTGTAAGTGGGCGGAGCGATGGATGTCTGTGTCGTCCTGTCGGGACATAGGAAGGCAAAGAGTATTTTCTGTTAAAACCAAAAGTGTGTTTCTTCATGTAAGTCTGTTTAGGGCGAGGGACGTTTTACCTTGCTGGTCTTCACCGCTGGATCTTTAGCGATGACTCCTGTGCCTGAACACGGAGCATCAAGTAACACTCTGTCAAAGCCCCCCATCACCTGTGGGCAGCATTTCCACCAAGACAGAACACTCAATCAATCTGTGCAGGAAACACAACCACAGACCCGAGGTTCTGATAGACGTGTGTGGATGTTACCTTGGGGAACTGTCTCCCGTCATAGTTGCAGACAACGGTGTTGGTGACACCGAGACGGTGGACGTTGCCCACCACACTCTTCAATCTGTCTGCACTGGCATCATTCGCCACGATCACTCCTGTGTTTCTCATCAGCTGAGCTGAGGGGGGAGCAGTCACATATACTAGTGAGGAACTGTTCTTCAATTATTGGAAAGGGGGAGGGGTAAAATGTGTGTGTGTGTGTGTGTGTGTGGGGGGGGCGCACCTAGAAATAGTCAACAATAATTTGTAACGACATGGGAGGGACTTTAGTTTTTAATTTTAGCTCTGAGGAGGGACAATTACGCACCAACAAATATTTTTCATTCCTGCTATTTTCTAGAAAAAAGAACTTTACCCAACAACCGAGCAAACTATCAGCCAATTACATGATGGTTAAAACTATTTCTACTTTAGTTAGTTTGGGGGAAAGGATAAAAGTAATGGAAGAACCTGCTGGCTGTCATTTAGTTAAAAAAATAAATCTAACCTCAACAAATCTTACCAATATAGGTGGTCTTTCCCCCTGGAGCGGAGCTCATGTCCAGCACCAGCTCTCCCTCCTGTGGAGAGAGCGCCATGACGGGCAGGAAACTGGAGGCTCCTTGCAGCATGTACTGACCAGACAGATACTCTGGGGTTGCTCCTGTTTTCAAATACGGAGATAAGTCAAGTTTAAGATTGCGTGTTGACAGTCAGCCTCAGAAACCCTTTGAAGTAAAGCCGGTTGATCAAAGTAGTGATGAATGTGCTCAAACCTACCAACAGGTACCGAAGAGTCATAGATTACCAATCCAACCTTAGACCATTTACCCAATGGGTCGAGGTTCACTCCTCTATTGATCAAGGCCTTAACACAGGGACACAAAGGATGGCAGCGTTTGACAGGAGCCGTGGTTTCATGATTCATGTCATACTCACAGCTAAAGGCTAAATATTCACATTTGTAAGACTTGATCTGAAGATTCTCATTCACTTCATTTCTGTTCTGCAGCAGATCAAGCCTGTGGTAGGACATGCTCATCTAATTGAAGTATTTTCTGTTGACTGCATCAATCAAACTTTTGTTTATTGTATTTTCATGACAGTGTCATTAAAACCCGTTTGGAAAAGCCACTTCTGAACAGCTGCTATCTCAACCCCTCTATTCTCTATGTCAGGTTCCGTTTAATCAATCCCTTTCATTGTAAGCAGTTACCTGTGCAAGGTCCCGCCTCCTCGTTTTCAGTGTGTTTGTCCGAATGGTGACGGGTCTCTGAATTTCATTGGCCTCAAGGAAGTCAACAAGCTGTTAAGAAGAAAAACAAATTCCAAAATGTGGTTTTTGCAACGTAAATAGACACTGGATATAATTCAGCTCCAACCAGGAGGAACACCAGAACAAGAGTGATGACATGTCTTTCAGAAAACAGAACCCACCTCTGAAAGAGGGAAGAGGTCCATCAGTTTGTCGAGGAGGAAGTGGTTGTAGCTGTAATAGGTACAGAGATCTTTCTTCAGCAGAGAGATGTACTCCGCTCTCTCTTTCCCCTCCTCCCTCTTCGTGGAGAAATTACACAACACATCGATGTTGTCCTTTATTCTCTGATGGATTGTTTTTAGGTCAAGAGGCAGGACACCTGAAGGAGATTGGAAGGCTTTAGGCTTGTATAAAACAATAACAACAAGTTTAAATATTGAAGTTACTCACCTTCCTTCTCCGTCTCCTCTGAACCTGGCAGCCTAAATTGATCCGCATCATCAATGTTGGCCTGTACTGTGTCTTCCTCCTCCATGTCAGCATCTGATTTATTGTCCTCCTCCTCCTCCTCCTCGTCATCATCATCACTCTCACTCTCTATACCCATGGTTTCTTTCAGCCTTTTCTCTTTTTTCGCTGCACGCTCAATAGGGAGGAGCTAGGTGTGGAATATAAAAGAAGGTTAAGTTGTCTTTAATTCTAACACCTACATATTTACCACATTAATAACCTTTAACCTTTGAGACAGACGGCTACAATTTGTGATAGGCCTATAGATATCCCTTTAATATATCCACAGCAAAGAGGGAGGACTTGGACGATGTCTGATGAATCGAGGTACTGTATAAGTGAATTGTAATCTTAGACAATCAGGACATTTTAATAACTACAAAAATATCAGTCCAATAATTATAACCAAACAAAACCGTTCTTAGCACAAAGTTATGGCACAACTACTCCACTTACTTCCTCTCCATCACTTTCTCCTTCTGCTGCTGCTTCTTCATCACTGCCACCGTCATGTGTACCATAGTCATCAACCAATTCATCATCTTCATCATCATCTTCCTCCTCCTCCATGTCTTTCACTACTAATTTGGCACCCTTCTTTCCTTGATCCTTTCCTCCCTCCTCCACAGGTTCTTCCTCTTCTTCCCAGTGCTCATCGCTGTCACTGTCCTCGTTCCCAGGTTCATCCATTTTGCGCTTCCTCTTCGCTGGTTTCAACCATTTACTGTTCTCATCGGTAAACCCTTAGGAGAGAATGGACAAAAACAAAATCAACAAATTTACACCGCGTTAGATGTCTGATGAAAAACGATTTACTTTCCCCGTTAAATGTCGACCAACGCCAGCTTAGAAAATGGTTTTAGAAACACTTCAAGTAATTCTCCCCACAGACCTTTAAACACATGTGTTGTCAAGTCTCATACATCCTGAAGTTCTTTGCACATGCTGGGTATTAATCATAACACACAGAAAACATCACCAGCACTTTTGTAATCACCTTCCTTGGACTTCTGCTCAGGAGCATCTTTTGGCTTTTTCAAATTCTGGACTCTTTTTGCCGCTCTGTAAACAATAACATCGATGAGAAAAATGTCTGAACAGAATAATGATATTCCATGTTATGTCACCAGTAAATCACTTACCTTTTCCGGCCTCTACTTGACAGGCGCTTTGCTTCTGTGTCGTCTGCAAAGACAGGAAAGATTCTGATCAAGAATTATACTAGAACAATTAATCAATTTCCAGAGTGAATCAGTATCTTTCTAACTGGTAGGAAGTGCTCAATAATTACCATCCTTTATAAATTTGACCAACTCAGTCTCTGCTCCTTGCTGCTTCCTGGATTTTCTTCCTGGCCCCCTCTTCACCTTGTTGGTGGGATCCAACTTCCGACCCATGACAACAAGCTACACCAATAGCCTGAAAAAATAATATTTAACCTTAACTCTTAAGCAAAACAACCACGTCAGTGTGTATGAAGAGAGGCCACTGTTCAAGCTGCCATCGTAAACTGTATTGTGTTGTAAGGGGGCGAGAAGCCGACAACTGCATTCCCTCATATTGTGCAGCTTTTAAGTGAGTTATAAAACAAAGCACTTTATGTACACAGATTCACATTCAGAAATCATATCATGTTGTGCTGAATTTAAGCGAACCCACATATCTTATATGAAAGATGACTACAACACATGTGTGGAGCAGAAATGTGTCTCATGGCATCGAAAATATATTTTTCCACGTGACCAAAGACCACCACACATAGACCACAACACATGAACTATCACACATAGACCACCACACATGAACCATCACACATAGACCACCACACATGAACCATCACACATAGACCACCACACATAGACCACCCACAACCCGAACATTGTGGCTGGAAACACTGAAGCGAATCTAGAGATCGATGAACGAGTCTTGGCTGAAAAATTCTGTGCCAAAGATGAAGGTAATAATAATAATAATAATAATAATACATTTAATTTATAATGAATATAATAATATAATATATATAATAATGTACCTTATTTACAAGAGATGAAGAACTACGTTACCACAGAAAACAGTCTAGCACCAGAGCAAATCTATATATTTCTACACCAATTTTCGACTAGTTTTACCGTGTTTAACATGTTTCAGAACGACATTGATATATACAAAGCTACTCTAAACATTAATATAAGGGTTATATACTGCATTAGCACGTTTACAAATGACAAAGTATTAACAGAATGCGCTGCAAAGACCGGTTAAAAGTAAAACGTTAACTGGACCGCGTGTCTTATTTTCGTGTCTAACAGCCAACGTGCTTTTTCTGCGAGAACAGAGGCACATCATCAAACACTCACCGACAGATTAGCTCCTTTAAGAACAAACCTAGGAATAAACGCGTTAGATCAAAACGTTCACACGTGAATTTTTCTTCAACACGTTGTACAAGTTCATCCGGCGCATGTAAGTGACGTTGCAGTGGTGAGGGTCTGTGGGTGACGGTAGTGACGACATCCGCATGGACAAAAAAAGACTGTTAAGAAGACGCATTTTTTAATTACATAATTAAAATTCTGGCATTATTACATTTCTGTAGTTTCTAAATTGTATTTGGCTACATAAAACTCTCACTAGCTAGCTATGGCCTGTGAGTGAACGGTTTAGTCGTGACGCACACACTCTGCGACAGTCCATCATAAAATATCATGGCGTCTTCTAATGAGAAGAAGCGTGGTCTTGAACATTTGGACGAATATGAACCGAAACCAGCCAAATATCTCCGCAGCCTACATGACCGTATGGCAGAGAGGAGACTAGTTGTTATTCTGGAAGGAGCGTCGCTAGAAACAGTGAAGGTAAATCGTCAGCACACAGTCTTTGTAGTTGTAGTGTCCCTGCTACAAGTGGAAGTGACATCATTAACTTAAGCATGAATAGAGTACGTCCAAACTGTGGTAACTAATGCTATAAATGTATAGCCAATAACTTATTGTTTGTGTTCTGTATGTTTCCCAGGTCGGAAAAACATTTGAACTGTTGAACTGCGACCAACACAAAAATATAATCGTCAAAAGTGGAAGGAATCCTGGCAATATAAGACCCGATATCACACACCAGGTAAATAATCAGACATTCAGAATAGTCTGCTGGAATGGATTCTTAACATGTCAGTGGCGACTCTTCAGACAAGCGGCATGAATAGGGAAGCAATAATAATTTGCACGATTTTAAAGTGAATGTATTCTACACGATATAAATAATTATTAAGACGGATCTGTCTCGTTGACCAAATAAACAAACAATGTTCCAGCAAACTTTATAGGAGAAAGATGCCACTTGTGCTTAAGCTGTCTGGGGTACGTCCAAGGTACAAGAAATGTGAATGTCATACTGATACCAAAAACCCCTTCAAGAGAGTCTAAATAGGGGGACAAGACCAGAAAACATGGGCCTGGTCGGCCATGATTTATCTTCATTCCCTCCCACCACAAAAGTGAATATCGGTTTGTGCAGTCGTCTGTTTGGGAGTAACAAACGAGTCAATTCAGTTTCTTATCAAATGTCTCTCCAGGTCTAGGACTTGGTGCAGGATCACTATGTTTCCCAGGCTCTCTGCCACATATTTTCAGTTATTTCACATGCATCTCTTTTTGCCATTGTTGTTTCATATAGTTTGTTTGGTCATTGTTCTGAGGAGTGATACAGAGTATAACTTGTTTATAAGACCACTTTTGTATTCTCTCCTCTGGCAGATGAAAGTTTTAGGCTAGTTCTTCTTATATCCCAGATGATTCGTGAGATTATTTATGTTCCAGAGTTACGGCATTAGAAGGTCTTCCAGTAACTTCTGTCCCTGCGGTAGGTCAAGGGTACGACAACCTATAAACTCTTCTGCCGAGACAAATCTTTTCTTTACTAAATAGAGAGATTCCCGCTGAACTATCCATCCCATCTGAGTTATGCAGAGATCATAAGTTCTTGTTCCTTATTTCTGTTAAGGAAAAAATAGTAAATGATGTCTTTTCAGATCCATTTGAGATCTAGGGGCTCCTGGAAACGTTTCACCACTGAGCTGTAGGGAGTTTCTCTGTGTTTATTTTGGGTTGTTTTGTGGATAAAGAAACTTCACCCAACTCTCCGTCTGCCTGAGGTTGAGTAAATAATGACTCAGATTTCACTTTTGGGCTCTGTGCCTTTAAGGTCGTGGACTGGGGAACACATGTTGGTCCTCACGCGTGAATACAGACGTGTTGGTCTGCGTTTTCAATATCTAATGAGCATCTTGTTTTTTTCTGACCAGTGTCTGCTCATGTTGATGGACAGCCCACTGAACAGGGCGGGCCTGCTGCAGGTTTACATCCACACCGAAAAGAATGCCTTAATAGAGATCAACCCTCAGACCCGTATCCCAAGAACCTTCACTCGCTTTTGTGGCCTCATGGGTAAGCTAGCGACCATTACTGTCTATGGAAGTTGATGTATCCTTCATGTGGAGTCGATTGATTGTGAAGGCTCGTTAAAACGCCGCCTGTTTTACTCAAACATCTTACGCATTAGCAGCAAAAAGTTGGGACACTCATTTTCAATCACCTGGTTGGTAAAATGTGTCCAAACCTTGGACCTCTGGTAGAACCTGCCTTGACCTCCGTCATCCCTGACAAAATACATCTAACATTACTTTCATCCTATATTCCATTCTAGTTCAGCTGCTGCACAAGCTGAGTGTCAGGGCAGCCGATGGTCCTCAGAAACTTCTGAGGATGATTAAAAACCCGGTGTCAGACCACCTGCCTCCAGGTTGCCCCCGAATATCCAGCTCCTTCTCCTCCGGAGAGGCCGTCTGCCCCCGGTCTTTAGTACCAGACGGACCGGCTGCCGTCGTGATTGGAGCATTTGCACATGGAGCGGTGAGAGATGGATGGAGACGGTAGATGATTCACTCGTCAAAGTGTCAAATACACGTTTTACAGATTTCTGTCTTCATTAGGTGAACGTGGACTACACGGAGAAGACCGTGTCCATCAGCAACTACCCCCTCTCTGCGGCACTGACCTGTGCCAAGATGTGCTCCGCCTTTGAGGAAGTGTGGAGTATCCTGTGACGAACACTCCCGTTGTCTCTGCGGGAGACAGAGGAGTACGCGGCCGTGTTTAACGGACCAGGAATGGATATCTTGTCCCATTGGGCGTTTCACCGGTGATGCCTCATGGACCAGAGACATGCGTCCTGTTACACGCTACAGATGATGGTGTTTGTCTGTCAGGAGTAGAGGTTTATACGGTTCTGTGTCGGGTGTCCTCTCTACCGTTATCTTACCAACAATCAACCAATGTAGTTACATGAAGCTATATAAATAAATGATGAATGTTCAGTTTTGTTGTTTCATGTTGAATGATTAGAAGCCACAGAAGGAAACTAAGTGTTCTAAAAAAATGTCTGTAAAATGAAGACGTGGACTTCTGGAAAAGAGATCCATCAGATCTCAAGAGCTGTGACACTGGTTCCAAATAAAGTGTGTAAAACTTTTCTAGTAAAGTTATGGGATGGTTGAATCACCTCAAGGTTTAACGGTCACTCTTTCTAGAACTGTGTGGGGAAGTTAGAACACAGGTTAGTTCTTCTCAGTGGACTCTACTCTTTCAGTGCAGTACAGAGTTTGTGTCGACCTGTTCCTTCTCTTCAGAAAATATAACTACACATAAGGGAAAAGAGGGCGGGTCTTCATACTTTGAATAGAAAAGGGAAGAGGACAAGACTAAGTGCTGAGTGAGGAAGATGATGGAAGGGCGTCGTCTGAATTGATGCGGTCACTGTTTTTAAGAAAATCACTCCATCCATGATTCTAGAATTGTCATAGTCAGAATTTCCTCCATTTGTTATTCCTCTAAACTATCTTAAATATTGTAAAGCAAACATTTTAAACGACCAGCTACATTGACATTAGCCATTATTCCCAGGACAGAGGAACCGTTCCCTGTGTGGACTGTTGGAACTGGGCTGGGTTGGTTTCAGTTCTCGATCCAAATGTCTGATTCTTCCTCTTCAGTCACGGACTTTCAGAAGTTTTTCCTCTTTACTTTTTCAGAGTCAGGAATTTTACTTAAATGCTCGAATCATCGTATCCATAATGGTGGCGGGAAATGTATACTAGCCACGCCCAGCTCCTCCGTTACTATGTAACACCGACTTTCTTAGAAGGTGATGAGTGACGAAGACACGTGAAACAACGTAAAGATACTTTCATGTGGGTTTTATTGACGTTTAACAGCTTGAGTTCTCAGAAAACGCGGGTCAATCTTAACAATAGCTGGAAAAAAAAAATGTCCTTCTCTTGGTAAGTGTGACATGAGTCGGATCCATGTTCTAACACCTACATTGTTACACAGAACCAGAAACTGCACAGTATAGACGGACTACAGCATCAGGGCAGTTACCTGACAATACATCTGAAAAATCTGTGATTTCTGCAAAACGGTCCTCTTTAGATGATTGTCTTCAGCACGTTTGCAAAGAACGCTGCTGGGTTCTGTTGGAGCACTGGAGTCTTGTGGGACACAGGTCCGGTTCAGCACAAACCACTGTAATCAGGAAGGAAGGCTCCAGGGGCATGACGTCACGTAATGGTTCTGACGCACAGTTAACCTGGGAATCAGGTGTCAGAAGGCTTTCAGTCACTACTGCAGATGAATAATACAATAATAATAATACATTCATTCATAAGATAACAGATGTATAGATGGGTGAGAGGAACCAGGTGTTACCAGAACGTGAGCTCAGTACCTGTGTAAAGGATGTGAGGAGCAGACGGATGAGTGACAGTCCTGAGATGGAAGCGTCACTCGGACGAGTCTGCAGACTTCGACGATAAGCCTGAGCGAAGACGTCGACATAACGTGGGTGAACTTAATAACGTGGGTGGACTTAATGTTTTGGCACACTTGGAGACTAACACCTGAGGATGGAGGCTCACCTGTAATGTTATCTGCAGTGCAGAATACTGAACCCACGTCTCCTGCTGCTGCGCTGCAGACAGAGAAGAGGCTCCACCTCCACAGGCCTTTTCTGTCACCGTGAGGTAGTGGGTCCAGACACACTCTCCCACAGATCGCACTGTCTCGCTCCGAGAGCGAACTACAACGCAACACAGACGGCGAGAGGAAATGTTTGGAAAGGAATATTTGGAGGGTGACACCTGCATGGAAATGAAGATGTGTCTCTTCTTACTGTCAGGCAGAATGAGATGCAGGAAGTCTTTGGCAATCAGGAAACCCAATACACCATAATTCACCGACCTGTTGGATACATGAAAGGAAACCGATTAATGACAAGAGTCAGAGGAAAACCCTCATTAATAATCAGCGCCTGCTTTACCTGGGATAGGTAGGATGGAAGAGAGGAGGGACAAACATTCCCAAAGGAAGGAGAAGCTCATTCCCCAGCAGAAATGAAGAGATGGACAGACTGAAATAAAAGATAAAGTATTGAGTATGTGCTCGAACCGCTGTGTTCTGAACCCAGACACTGAGTTCAGATGTTCTGAACCCAGACACTGAGTTCAGAACACAGCTCTCAGAAAATCAGCAACTACTCACACGGCAGCGTTTTCTCGTTGCTCGGTCCTCAGTCTTCTGTCTCTGTTTCGGGACAGGAGCTGGAGAACGTTTGAGAAGAAGCTTTGGGTTCCGACTGTCACCTGGAAACATAGACCACAGAGTCGCTGCTTCTACTTGGGTCTGGTGACTTTGACACTTGTACCTCTCATCTGTTGGTCAGTAATGCACCTTTGAAAAAAGCAGGTCGAGCTCTGTGGCGTTGGAGACGGGTTTTGCCTTCAGAAGTCTTGGACTCCAAGACTGAACCTGGAGAAACACCGCCCCTGATATTATAAACAAGATCTAAAGATGGATCAAAAACATGTGCAAGAACTTACTTCAGGCCTTCACCTTGTTCATGACAAACCGGAGCGAATTCTGATCGCTCCACTTGAGTTCTTGTAACTTGGACTTGAAGGAGGAGAAGATATTCTGAATGATCTCGTCTGCCTGTCAAACATTAAAAGGCTTAAATACACATTATAATGGCTTTACACATCTGATGAAGATTGAAGTAATTATTCCCCAGATCCCCGTGATGGCGTCTCACCTCTGTGTGAGCCATCCTTTCCCCGAGCAGCTCCATCAGAACCGAGTCAAATCCTCTCTCCGTCTGCAGCACACAGTGTTTCCAGCGTGGGGTGACCTAACGAGGACATGGACGATGAAGATGAGATCAACCACCCAAATGTCAGGCGTCATCTTCATACATACACTCTGTCTGTATGGACTCACCCCTTCACCGTTCCCCAGAGCCACAGACAAACGATGGGCTGTTTCAGAAAATCTGGAGTCAAGGGCAGGAATCAGGGTGTGCAGCAGATGGAAGACCATGTAAGTGTGAAGGGGGCCCCTGAGTGGCATCAGACATGGCACCAGCTTAGAAAAGGTCCAAGCACACTTGGTCGCGGGTCGTTTTGTGTCACTTTAACTACCTGATTCTGAACTCATGCCTGCTCAGCCATTTGCCAATGACGCGAGACATTTGCTCAATGTAGGCCAAGTTATGCAGAAGGACAAAGTCCTCCTCCGTGAGGGGCAAAGGATGGAAGGCAGCCTGCAGACAGCCCAACCAATCAATAGCGGGGGCCCGGCTCTGTGGACATATTTGCACAAAGAAAATGAATAGTTTGAGACGAGTGTTGTCGCACAGAGGCCCTCCTCTGCTCTTCTCTGCTCCGGTACCTGAAGCTCTCCGATGGTCATTCGCTGAGATAGCCGCCCTGTGGACAAGCGATAGTGCAGAGGAGCAGCAGCCACAGCCAGCTCAGAGGACAAAGAGATGAACATGCCCGCATGGCTCAAACTGCTGCTGGGGGGGGATCCTAACAGCACCAGGTACCTCTGACACAATGCCAAGAAAGGACGTAGTGTCTGGATGCAGAGAGACGGGGGAGGATGAAAGAGGGCGTTAGATGGATGGATAAAGATTTCACTGAAAGATGTTCCTTGAATCAAGATCGGTCCGGAGAAGTCCGGAGAAGTCCGGAGAAGTCCTCGACCTCGGTTTTAGCTTGAGACTTCTGTATCTTGCTGTTCCATTTAATCGGGATCAACAAATCTGGCTGGTCAATCTGTTGACAAAGAGGAAGCTGAAGGTTAAAGCAACAACACAACGCCTTCTTGGCTATGCCGGCACTCCCCCCAGCATGTGAGGCCTACAATGGTCCTAATGGGAACTCGCCTGAATGTATCTTCTAGTCGTCCCGGCGGGGATTTCATTTGGGTCTCTGCCCAGCTGGAGGCTGAAGAAAGGGAATGTGGCGTAGTCCCTCATGAGCAGGCTCAGTGTGGAGTTGAAATCCGTGGGATACCAGGGGCCCGACACCGCCCAGCCTCCCAGCTGCACACACAACCACAGAAATGTGACCTTCTGCTTCTGATCACAGACATTCACAGACATCCGGTTGTTGTGACGAGTTCATTCACACAGGCTGGGGTCACCTAACAGCTTCACTAGAGGCAGACATCAGTACATCTACAAACTCAAGGATGTTAGGAGTCCGTAAAGGGTTTATATGTTACATCTGCTGTAAACATGACAGTCAGGTGGAGAACTGTCATCAGAGCACCGGGTAGACCCCCGCCTCAGGAGGTCAGGAGTGAATAGTTCTACATGTAGGAGGACAGGTCCTTAAATCCTTACACGGGTATGAATATGTGGAGCACCCAACGACACGTCTGAAGGAATACGCTGTGCTACAGGATTAAAAACTCTTAATATATATAATAAAACTCTGCCTTATGAAGAATCTCACTTTCTGAATGAGTGACAGGAAGGGCTGGGCTCCGGCGCTCTCTATGGATTTGGTGTCCAAGCAGGATCGGTAGAATCGTTTGGCCTTCTGCACAGCTGTACTTCCTGGCCTGTCCTTTGATTCTGACAGTAATCAAAGAAACAAAAGTCAGACACGCATTGATCTCATACCCTCCTGCAGAAAAGGCATCAATGGAACTACAACCATAATGGGGCCCAATAGAGGTGGGGGGTGTTTGTAATGTTCTACCCAGAATCTCCATGAGATGCAGCAGCAGCAGGGTTTTCCTGTCCAGTACTTTCTCCTCTCCCACCCTCAGGTCTCCTCGCTCTTTGCTCTGAGCATTCTCCTCTGGACACACAACCTTCTCCTTTGGGTTCTGGGGAGGTCCCGGAACGCTCTGATCTCCTGGTCTCCCCATGCTGTTAGATGGAAGTGTGTCAGATCCACACGTGGATAGGAAGTAGTCGCAGGGCCGCCTGAAGGGGTCTGCCGACCCGGCCAGACGGACCGAAACCCGCTGACAGGCTGGGGAGAGACACGGATATTCTGCAGGGAAGAGTGAGAACAGTTCGAGATGAATGGATTCTGAATTCTGAATTCTTGTCCCGTTGATGGACGGTTGGGTTTTTGTGGAGACCTACCAGCATCTGCCTTGTTTAGATACTGGTGGATGTAGTAGTGGAAACCCAGAAGGGCAGCACAGACGGTGCAGCCCAAAAAGAGAAGCAGCCTTCGACTGTTGATCCACCCAGGCTTATTCTGGTGCTGGGTGTCTGACAGTTCATACTGGATCTGGGTTTGTACAGGGGTTTCAGGGGGATCTTGGGTGGGGGGTGTCAGCTCAAACAGAGGTTGTGGCTGAGGGGGCCTCTCTGGTTCTGATGGTGATGATGGTTGGACCGACAGCTGAGGCTGAAAGGGAAACACAAATGTAAATAACTGAAGTGAAACATGCGACCATTCATGCAGGTGTGTTCTGATCCAGTCACGACGATATTGTGACGATAAGTCTTTTTTCTTCTACTGATGCGTTTCTCTCATCCTAAACTCTGACCAACATCCTAAAACATAAAAATCAACCTGAGCAAAAATAGAATTCTCCTTTTAATTTACACTCTTATTTAGGCCTACTGAACCAAAAGGTTCATTTAACCACATCTGGGTCCGACCCGCCCAGACCCGATCTCCAGCCCTCTTCAATCCCATCATCGCTTCAACAGACTGGAGATGTTCCTCGGGCTCTGGGACTCCTCGGAACCACAGCCAGACTGGGAACAACTCTGAACCATTCCATATCGGTCCATCTTCTGCATTCCTGCTGGAGCACAGCGGCCATCTCTCAGGAAGTTACATCAAATCCTAAGAAAACATGAGAGGAACTGGAGGCCTCTCGTCACGCCACTCTCCCACTGAGCCCCCCCGACACAGCCACGTCACAGCGACATGACCCTCAGAGGTTCCAGGAGAATGTCTCCTGTTCTGGTGAGTTGAAGGTGGAGCTGTTTAGAAGACGGTGGTGTTTCATCTGGCATCAACCAAACCAACCTGCACTAAAGCAGTTTGGTGAAGAGGCGGAGCCAAAGTCCACCACAGTGATGTCAGAGACTGATGTCCAGTTATAGTTGCTGCTGCTATTTAGTTCCAGGGTGTGAATACTTTTTCACGCTGGAGCTTTCCGTATCAAATAACCGTAAAAAAACATTATTTGAATCATTATTTTATGTCAAACATTGTTTAGACTTCTGATATAGTTTAGTATGAGTTCTAAACATAAAAATGACAAAAGCAAGAAAAGACGGTTCCAGTACTTTTATACAGACTTGTATTTAATCTGATGTGAACAAATTAAGAGAAAATAAGAAAATAATAATAATGATAATAATAATAATGGTCATCTCAGATTTTAATTTCAAACCCTTGGGGGTTCAGATCCCCTAATAATGAGCATCTGGTGCTGATCTATTAAACAAGTATTCAATAATACTCTGTGTCATACTGTTAAATATTCTATCCTGAGATAACTCACACTTTCCCCCAGGATCAGACGTTGAGTAGAACCGGACACACAATGTCTGAACAGGGATTTCTGGTATCCCAGAATCAACTCTCCAAATAAAGACATTTATTGGAGAAACGTCCCTCAGCATTTCCACGAAGAAGCCCCGGAGGATTCCTGCTTTCAAAACATAAAAGCGTTTTGGCTTGGACCAGGCCAATGACTTCATAAAAAGAACATTTTACCCTCAGAGCCGTTACATAATATGAATCCCATTAAAGAGCTGAGTATTTGTGTATTTCAAGTTTTAATTGGAGTACTACGACACAGGTTTCAAACTGTTGTGAAGAACCTACCTCAAGTTCTTTTGGAGATTTCTGCATTCTTAGCATACGGACGCCTTCCAGTGTGTTTTTCAAGCAGCTTGTATCCCCCGTCTTCTACATTTGTTCTGGTTCACATGTGTTCTGGCCTGTGTGTCATCCAGCTGTCACCACTGCCCTCTATCTCATGTCATCACTCACTCCTCTCTTCCTCTGACGTTGATAAACACATCTCTGCAGGCCACGTCTGACGCTCTGTGGTTCGCGTTCGGGTTGATCTGTTAAAGCAGGAGAAGCTCGACACCAAGACTCTTGACTTCTGTGTTTCTACTGACACACGTGTCTGTGGTCTGACAGGCGGGAGATCGGAGGCTGGAGCTGGGAGGTTAAGGCTTTCGCTTCCATTGGTTTGATATTTTACAAAAACTTCGTGGAAAGGATTCAGTTTTAGTTGCACAAACACAAGAACGCTGTCGTCACTATCAGCACCACAAATGGCTGTTGACTGCTGATAGAGCAGAGTGACACCTCCTGTGACACACAGCGCAGAACGTCACAGAGAGAGGACAGACCTTACAGGCGTCCATCCAAGAACAACAACAACAAACATGACAACATTCAACTCTACGGTCCTTCTTCATACTGCCCAATGGAGGAAGGTCATCTTCCTCCATTGGGGAGGAAGATGACCATCCATCATGTGGGGTCCCCCAGGGATCAGTCCTTGGCCCCATTCTCTTCATACTATACATGCCCCTCCCCCTTGGCCGTGTCATCAGTCGATATGGACTTTCATTCCATTGTTATGCTGATGACACGCAAATCTACATAAAAACTGACAGATGTTCCTCCTCAGCCTCTCCATCCTCATCTTCATCATCATCTCCCCTGTCAACTCTCCGCGCTTGTCTGGAGGAGATGAAGGTGTGGATGAAAAACAACTTTCTCCAGTTGAACAGCTCCAGAACCGAAGCTATTTTAATTGGCACCCCTCATCAGACCCAGTCTTCCTCCATAACCAGTATTACCTTCTCTGGTCACGACATTCCCCTCTCTTCATCAGTCACCGACCTCGGTGTAAGAGTTGACCCTCAACTCACTTTTGAATCCCACATCAAACACATCTGCAAGATCTCCTTTCACCATCTCAGAAATATTTCCAAACTCCGTTCTTCACTCACCTTGAGTGACGCTGAAAAGCTGGTCCACGCGTTCGTCTCCTCCAGACTGGATTACTGTAACCACCTTCATCACTCCTCATCGGGATCCCTGATAAAAGTCTTCAGAGACTTCAGTATGCTCAAAACATCTGAAGGATCCTGATGAGAGTTCGTAAACACGAACACATCACCCCTGTTCTTCATTCCCTTCATCGTCTTCACATCTCCACCAGGATTGATTATAAGATCTCTCTCCTCACTCACCAGTGTATCCATGGTAACGCCCCCCCCCCTACCTAAAAGAACTACTCACCCCACTGACCTCAAAACGATCCCTCCGTTCTACCCACTCATACCTCCTCCTTCCCCGGACTAAGCTCAGCACCATGGGGGATCGGGCCTTCTGTTCTGCTGCCCCTCGTCTGTGGAATGCCCTCCCTGACCATCTGAGGGCTCCACAGATAACTGAGACTTTAAAAAAGGACTTAAAACTTTCCTTTTTATGAGAACCTATAACTTTAATTAACATTGCTGCTTTTTGGTCAGGCTTTTATATAGTTATTATTATATTGATGCTTTTATCTGCTTTTGCTTTGTAGCACTTTGAGATTTGATCCAAATGTAAAGTGCATTATAAATTAAATGTATTATTATTATTATTTATTATTATCTACAACTTATGACACAAACTTAAGGAACTTGAACTTCACCTGCTTTCCTCTTATTACATTTCTACTTCTATTTCATGTCATTCTAGAGGAGGTGTAGGATTTCTTTTTTTCATATTCATAAAATATGAAATAAAATATATGATTATGGTGACTTTGTGCTAAGAGGAGGAATTTTTACAAACAGACTGATTAAAAGAGCGATTAATGCATCTATACTGAAAAGAACTATTAGTTGCAGTGCTTAGAAATGGTTCCAAATTAATCAAAAATGAGTAAATTCTGCTTTTAAATGAATGCCTGAATAAATAATAGTGTGACAAATGACTCAACTACTTTTTTTTGTTACCACCTTATTTGGTTGTAAACATCTTATCAATCATTAATTACTATTAGCAACTTATAATGGTTTTCAACTACCGGTACAAGTTCACTGTTTCTATCCAATGAGTTAAAGCGGCTTAATAATGATTCATAAAGCATTCACAACTTTGAGTATCTGAATATTTCCTCCACTAGTGTTTGATGTTTTGTAGGAGTTATAAATGAAGGTTGATCAATCAGACACCAACAGTTGGTATATAGCATTTTCTTTATTTATCTTTTGATGCAGCCAAAGGAGTAGGGGCGGGACTTAACAATGTTTTTAAACATGTACACATTCACACTTATCAAACAGGGATGTATAAAAACATTTTCATGAAACGATGAGGCATCAACATGTAATACGACCCAGGACATGACACGACAAAACATCGCATAAATGCGACTGTGGAGGCATCATCGGATGTTTCCCACATCTTCATGACGAAGGCAGCGCCACAAAGGTGGAGTATTTGGTGCCAACGAGAGATAATACTAGAAGAGATGCCCCCACCACCGCCGACACAGCTAACATGCGATGCTGAAACCTTCTGCCATGAAGTCCTTGTGCTGAAACACTCCAGCAGACTCTTCTCCCAGCGGGACACATTTCTGTGGGTCCATTAAAAAGGAACCAGAGAACAGCGCAGAGGAAAACCTCCAGGTCAAAATGAACCACGTGATTATAAGCATTTATGAAATACAGCAAAGACAGCTAAGAATAAAACAGGATACAACCTGCATGAACAGCCTGAAATACCGAAGAGGAATAATGGAGAGAATAGTGGTATTTAAACTAAGTAACCGCACAAATACATACAGAAAACAGGCATCAAATACAAATCAGGCGCTAAAGAAAATGCATGGCTGTCAAAACATTTTATCCCATCTAAATGTTTATTAACCTTGTCTTGCAGCTTCGAAATATTTGGTCACTAGGATTAAACATCTGAAACCGGAAGTTGAAAAGTAACACCTGTGGCGATATTACCTGAAAGGGTTATTTGAGTATGGGTATATCGTATAACACTAAAAGAAAGTTCATACATTATATGGTTTTATAAACGGCGATGGTATGTACTTAAAGAAAGCAGCGGGTCAGGTGTGAGGGCTTAGTCCCAATAAAAGGCTTTTCTCACAAAGTCCCATCATAGCTGCTGTTTTCATTCACGCCGCTGACATTCACAGCAGGACTGTTTCTTTTAATCTAAGGGAATCTGTGCTCATGGGTTTGTTCGTATTTTGCACATCCAAAAAGCATGCGTCAGAGAAATACACTGTTAGATCAGCTCTGCTCCACCTTTGAGAGAAAACCGCTGACTTTGTTCCAATCGCTCTTACCCCGCTTGTAAGATCAAAGAAGAGCAACAAGACAAAATTCAACCAATGCCTATAAAATTCACATCACAAAAAACTTTCACTCTTTGAATAGTTTTGCAGTCAATGTTTAACCCTGGGTGACATCGATGCCGGCAGAGTCAACCGGCGGGGATGAAGCATGTTCCAGGTAGGAACATGCTTCAGGAACCGCCACTATCAGCACAACAGCATCGAGTTAAAGGTCTATTTTCACCAACAGCCAGTTGGTGAAATCTGCTAAAGGAAGCGATACTGATTCCAAAGATAGAAGCTGCGGAGTCCTGAGGATGTGGTTAGAGTGCTCACAGGACATGTTGCTACCGACATCGAGGAAAGGCAACGTTATATTCATCAGACTGCTCTTTTCAACAAACTCTTCTTGTGCAAGTTATGCTGGAATTCTGATGGTGTAAACATAGAGTTGGCACAAAAAGTACACTAAAGTACACGACCAAGGGGAAAGATTGGAGAGAATAGAATATAAGGGCCGTATATTTCAATGCAGTACATTACTTCTGCACTGAAGTGAAGGGAGGAGGAAAATCCTACAATGTGTCTGCATGCTTAACTCTCACGCATCCCATTCACGCTCACACCGGCACAAATACGGAATAGAGCCGTGTCGCAAAGGCAAAACTGGCGGCTGGATAAATCCTGTGCTTTTGGATTAGGTTCATAGTGAATCTGAGTGACGCTGCTTCAGCCAATCACTGCGCAGCTTGCTTGGCGCGCTGGGTGTGGCACTTCATACACAGGATCCTACCGTCCAGAGGATAGCATCCATTTTCATCCGCTTCTATGGAGAGAGGGCGAGCGCAATCCTGAGGAGCACAGAGATGCATTTGTTCATTAGAAGAGATTCTCTTCAGACTGAATGTCGGGATAATAATAGAGCTTGGCTTTAAATGTCTTACCTCACAACGGTAACACTTAAGATGGAAGTTCTTCTCCAGGGCCACCACTCTAACCGTTTCCTCGCTGCCGGTGGCGGGAATGATGGGTTCATTACAGCTCACGCACAGAGGGGAGAAACGCCTGAAACCAAAAAGCGCAAAAATGGTGGCTGATGGCGTTCAGTCCGATCAAACCAAATCAAATGTGTCACTTTTGGGCCTGTCAAATAAAGTCGTGAGGATTCATCAACAACATGACATCCAAGGATCTATCCACAGTTTATACACCATAAACTGTTTGCTGTATAAACGGACGTATACACCGAGGGCGGAGGGTTCCGCCTCCTTCCTCCAGCAGGTAGGCCGGATGAATGGAATCATGAAACACCGCTTGAATTAATTTGCCTTCAAAACACAAACTTGAGCAACTTCTGAGAAATCATAAGATCAGAGAATCAGGGATGAAGATTATTAGTTCCAAGCTCCTGAGTTGAGATGGCGTCAGGTTGATGACGGAGGAACATGGAGCCGACAGCTACCTGTGGTAATCCTGCACACAGTAGGGGTTGTTGTTGTCATCGGTGATGAAAGGCGCCCCCTCCAGGACGCAGGAGCAGGTGCTGCAGCGGAAACATTGGGCGTGGAAACACTGTCCCACCGCCTTCAGCACGCGGTCCGTGATCTTCTCGCCACATCGGGAGCACACGGACAGAGAATTCTGAGGGGGAGCCAAGCAGGATAACATGTAAGTGAAGGATATGTGATATATGAACTGGTGAATAACCTGGACCTACATCGACTGATGGTATGAACATCTGTCTCTCCTAAGAACACACCACATCAAGTATAAACGTGGTACAGCTACATCAAAGGATGAAAATAAAATGTATGTCGGGGCGATCCTTCGGGTTTTTGGTTCTCTCTCAACCATTTCACGCTGACTGCAGGTCCAACCCTGAAGCCGCTGAGACCATTAGTGTGTCTGTCCATTCACCGTGTAGCAGTCCTCACACTGGGGGGACGCGTCCCTGTCGTAGAACTGCATGCCCTGTAGGGGGCGATGGCAGCTCATGCAACAGAAGCAGTTGGAGTGGAAGAGTTTGTCCATGGCCCTCACTGCCGGCTGGGTACGGGACAGAGCCTCGCCACACTTCCCACAGACCTCTGCACAGAAGAGGCAGATACAAAGAGGATTAGTGGCGTCAGAGGGTCAGAACCACAGAACCATCCACCCATCAGTGAACCGAGAACCTCAATCTCATCAGACATAATTCTCATCAATCGTTCGGTCGTGAAGATTCTTTTTTAGCTTCAGTTTAAAACAAGACATGGAGCTTCAGCTTTGAAAACAAGAGAGAAGGAGGAGCTTAAGAACCACACCTGTAAACACACAAGCACTACAAATATAATGCTGAACATAAGAATCAAGCAGGAAGATGTCCTGCCTCCATCCATCCATCCATTTTATGAAGCGTGTAATAAGTTCTGGTGCTGGTTTGAGAATGAATGGTACCGCCACCACACTGAGGGCGTACCTGTAGGCGGAGAGGTGATGACAGGTGCATGTTTATCCATGTCTTTAATGAAGTCCTTGGTCATTCTCTCCAGCTCCTCCACCTCCCTCAAATTCAGAGGAACACCTCCTCCTGGGATTGGAACTGGGCCTGGGGGTGAGGGCTGTTTGTGCAGAAACAGGATCAGAGCCATCAGAACCTACCTCTGGGTTATTTACATACTTCCTGTGGAGCCTTTTGTTATTCACACATGAACAGTTGAAAACACTTTACGTCCAGAAATGTAACATTCTATCTGTCAGCGACACAGTCGATTATTTCTACTTCCTGTTCTTTGGACCACATGTACGATGGAGGGCCTCTGGGTGACTGAAGAAAGTCTCAACCTACCGTTGATGCGGGAGCAGATTTCATGGGTTGGCTGAAAGAGGAGCTGGAAGGCGCCATCGTCTTGGGTTGAGGAGGAGGCACAGCAGCGGGAGGCATTTGGTTTGCGTTCACCTGACCGGCAAAGGGCGATCTCTTCATGTGATTGGAGGCCTGTGGAGCCGCCATGTTGTAACGTGGAGTAGAAGGTGCGGGCGCGGCTGCTGGAGGAGGAGGGAAAGAGGTGGCCGGAGAAGGTCTCGCTGCAACATTGAGTGGAGTGGTTGTCTGGTTCTGGTTCAGGTTTAGTTTTTGAGCCAGAGAGACGGATGAGGTCGTCGATCTCCCTCCGAATCCAGACTTGGGCGTCATAACTGGGGCCTTGGCGAAGGGCTGAGCTACAGAGCTGGATGCGGCGTTGTGATTGGCGTGCCGGTTGGATCTGGCTTTGAGTTCTTCTGCCCAGGGTGCTGGAGGCGGGTGATCTCCCATCTCTGGTGGGGGCAGGAAGGAGAGTGCTGGTTTTGGAGCGGTTGGGGGAGGAGCTGAAGGTTTGGGCGCTGCAATTGACTGGTTTGGTAACTGTGGACATAAGACAAACTGTAAAATGATCTTTTCACAGAATGTTTGACTTCAAACGAACACAGAAAACAAAAACATCCTTTCATAGAATAAACTCTTACTTTACAGTTGACATCTAGTGTGTTTCTAACTTTAATCTCGGGGGAACACATATTGTATGAGGGAAGTTAATTTAAGAAAACACTGTGAGAAAGCTTGAACTTATCACTTCATCTTTCAGAAATTTATTTCGCAGTTTTGATCCAGAATCTCCCAGTCGGATAAAAGCCCTCTCCATTTATGGCCCACTCACTGGTTCTCTGGCAGAACACTTCTGCTTGATCACACACTCCACTCAGTTCTCTGTGTGTGTGCGTGTGTGTGTGTGCGTGTGTGTGTGTGTGTGTCTGTCTGTCGTTTCCCCACATCCTCGTTTCCTCACCTTGGGGTTAAAGGGTCCTCTGGTCTCCATCTCAGACAGCAGGTCAGTTAGAGAGTCCAGCTGTTGATCGAAGCTGGTCTGTTTCTGCACCAGTCTCTGGCAGAGCAAACACAGTCATTCACAGAAAAGGTCGTCACAACAAAGATCTAGAGGATGAGTCCAGAATAATAACCATGGAGGACAGTAAGAATGGAGGAAGGGAAGACAAACACAGAAACTTAATGAAGGCATTAGTGATGACAACTAATGATAGTTGATCATAGTTTAATGTTATTTCCGGAACATTAACATCAATGATGTGGTTAGAAGCTTCACTTATGTCTCAGAGACAGTATTTCCTGACAACACCTCATGGAGACACTGGGGGTCCACAACATTTCGTCAAGTGTCCTGGTGTCTCATCAGATTACACTCAAATGCATTTAAAAGCAATGAAAGGGAAAAACACGCGACAGGTAGAACAACTCTAATCTAATTTGCAGAGGAATCCGTCGTGACTCACCTGTGGATGCCCAGCAGCACTGGGAATATTGGTACCGGAGGCAGAAAGAGGTGGAGGTGGCGGCGGAGGAGGAGGAGGAGAGGGAGAGGTGGGGAAACAAACACTCTCCTCAGGGGGAGCCGGCAGCGGCAGGTCGTCTGCCACAGGTGGCGGAGCGGGAAAGGTGGGAGGAGGGACATCGGAGGCAGCGAGGACGGTTTGGCATTCGGGGGGAGGTGCTGGCAAATCATCATCCAGTGGAGGAGGAGGGGGTGGGAAGTCTGAGAGAAATGAAGAGGGTTGACGGGTTAAGAGCTGTGGTACAACTGTTTCCTCATACTGACTTTACATCCAGCATCCAATCCTAATGTGACACAAACATTAGAATATGAAGCTGAAACTGTGTGTAAATGTGTGTAAATGTGTGTCAATGTGTGTCAATGTGTGTCAATGTGTGTCAATGTGTGTCAATGTGTGTCAATGTGTGTCAATGTGTGTAAATGTGTGTAAATGTGTGTCAATGTGTGTCAATGTGTGTAAATGTGTGTCAATGTGTGTCAATGTGTGTCAATGTGTGTCAATGTGTGTCAATGTGTGTAAATGTGTGTCAATGTGTGTCAATGTGTGTCAATGTGTGTAAATGTGTGTCAATGTGTGTCAATGTGTGTCAATGTGTGTCAATGTGTGTCAATGTGTGTCAATGTGTGTGGTGCAGGAAGAGTCAAGTCCTGGAAGATCGTCTGGTTGTATATTCTTTATAGGAGTGCATATATATATATATATATATATATATGTGCATATATATATATACACACAGAGTTATATATGAGTGCATATATATATATATATATATATATATATATATATATACACACACATATATATATACATACACACAGAGTTATATATGAGTGCATATATATATATATGTATATAGTTATATATGAGTTTGTATGCACTCATATAACTGACTGTCTAAAGTTATACGAGTGCATATTACTTCAGACCGTCACAAAAATGGATCATTAAATGGTATAAATAATGTAAATACCATCACAGAGCGATGGGGGGGGTGGAGGCGTATCTCCCACTCGACCAATCAAACCTGTCCCCACGGGCGTCGGTGATGGAGCTGATGGAGGTGTCAGACTTTTGGGCCGGGGTGGTGCCACAGAGGCAAACTTCTTTGGCTGGTTGTAGAAGGACGGGGTGGTGACTTTGAAGTTTAGTGACGACGTCACCATGAAAGGCTTGCTGCTGCTGGACTCCTCCATCGTGTATTTACCTGAGGACTAACACAAGGACACATCCACTGAAACAGAACACTCGCACATATTCATCAAAGGTAATGTAGCGATGACCGACCAATAAACTGATGTCTAATTATGACCCCCACACAAAACCCAAACCAACTGGAAATCATTAAGAGCTGAAAATGTGACTGACTGACTGACTGACTGACTGGACATTTAACACAAGGAAATGAATATAGAACATCCATTGAATAAAATATAGAATGAGTTGATAAATAAATACAGAACTGATCAAATGAAAGTATTAAATGCAGGTTGGAGTTTTAATTTTATTTAAAGAATGACTTTAACACCTTTCTGCTGAACATCTTCATGTTTATAATAAAGTGGAGTAAACGTGTAGGGAGTGACGCTTGAACATCTCCAGACTCAGGAGAAGAACATTAACATTAATAGAAGACGTCAGAGGGTTTACTGTGTCGGCGTGTCGGGACGTTTCTAGAACACAAGAAGTGATGACGCCTCAACCAAACATCTGGCTGCTCCCCATTTTAACGGGAATACTAATTCTAACCAGATTTGGGTTTAGTCGTGGCTTCATACTGAAGAACATGATGCTGTGTCTGTGGGTGGAGCTGTGGGTGGAGCTGTGGGTGGAGCTGTGGGACGATATCTGTCATGCACTGAAAAATGAGAATTGAGCCAATGAAGCTAAAAGTATGAGATGAGCATCTAATTTTTGGATAGTTCCTAATCTTTTATATTAATACTATAATAGATATGTAATCTTTCATTTTCACTGAAAAGAACAGTTCCTTAAGCTGATTTAAAAACAGACCCAGCCGTCTCCTCCACCACATTCAGAGAAAAGGTTTTTATTGGAGCTTTCAGTGTCTCTTAAAATAAAGTTTGGTTCATTTTTGGTTTTAGAGGAATAGCATTAAAAACAGAAAATAAACAGCCAGCAAAATCAGTGGGATGAGAGAAAAGTACGTGAAAATGTTCTGAGGCCAGGTTTAAAGAGCAGGAGACCATTTACAATATTTAACAGGTGATGATGATGATGAAGAACGTGATGGAAGCAGATTCTTCAGAGGAGACCCGTCTCAAACACGGACGATAGCCACTACAATAACACCTTCATCTGAGATGCCTCAACAAGAGGGTGAGCTCAAATATTTACTTCACACATTCTGTTACTTAAACAAACGTTGATGTTTCGTCGGTTCTGTTGAGATTCCTCAGAGTTTGAACCCATTTCCCTGCAGGCCGCTGACCCAAAACGTGACCTTTAGTCTGAAGGGTGTTTGTTCTACCTGATGATCCTGATGATCCATCACACACACACGCACGCACACACACACACACACACACACACACACACACACACACACACACACACACACACACACACACACACACACACACACACACACACACACACACACACACACACACACACACACACACACACACACACACACACACACACACACGATGCCTTCTTTAACACAGCTGCTGTTTAACAAACTACTACATATACATATACCAAAAACATCAATAATAACACAAATACTAATAATTATAGATACAATTCTTCAAATGACTGATGCAACAATGTTTAACTGTCAGTAGTTAAAGTTTTTCAAGCCCAGAGGCATGAAGCCGTGATCTATAAGCTGATTGGAATGAGTCATATCGGCGTTTTTTGCAGTGAACATGTTCCATCCTAACGTTCAGAGACAACGTGGGTGGAGCCGACCAATCATCATATCAGTCATCACTTCTCTAAACGTACTTTCATTCAATGCTGCTGCTTCTGAGTCACGGGAAGTTCAACTCTAAATCTGGATGTTTGGCTAATCTGTTGCGTTAAATGTTACTGCTGTTCCTTATTTTCTCAGCCGATTGTTCTTCTTACTGGACTTTGATCAGCGCTGGGAGAGAGGGAGGAATCCCTCGGGTTTCAGCTGCACTTCTAAACTTTGTGTTTAGAAGGCGTTCACTTCGCTCCATTTGGTGTCAGAGTGGACAAACTATTAGATCAAGTATTTTAAACACAGGGATATTAAGATAAGAACACCACTTAATCACTAAACTGTCATGCATGGACCGGGTTTTTTCCCCCCACAGACATTCAAAGACGGGTCGCCCCATCAGTGAATAGAATAAAAATCTAGTAAAGAAAATCATGAACTGTGTTTTTTTCAGATCTGAGGTTTTTAGTGACACTAGTGACATTTTTTCCGTTTCTTGTTTTCTGCCACGAGATACGTGGTGCTGAAATCGGCCTGCAGGGGTTCGGACCGCCGAGCAGGACCACTCAGATCCAAACGACTATTTGTCCCAAATGCATTTTGACAGAATTCCCAACTGTCCTGACAAAGTACATAAATAAATAAAGATGTTCACTGCCCCCAGTGGGGCGGTGAACATGATTGGATTCACAAGGGGGAGATTAAAAAGACCTTCAAAGGTCATTCTGTATCTGGATTATAAGATAGGAACAACTTTGATGGAATGACATCGATTCAGTTCATTATTTTGACTCATTTATTTGAGGTGACAATGTATTTCTTATAGATGTTGGATCTGTTCCCGTGCGTTTAATGTTTGTTTACGGTTCTACATGGAAACCAGGCTTCCTTTTTCCTAAAAGATAAATCTGCCAGCAGTCAGATAATGGGGGGATTAAGAAAAACAATGACTAAGGTTATATCCATGTTTCTTCATACACATTTACTCGCTTGGCTTCACAATTCTTTAACTCATGAAAATCCTTCAATGTTAATTATGTGACCAAGGTTTGCAATCCATACAAAATTAATTGGTTACTGAGTAATTAAGAAAACCGCACAGAAATATTATAACATTAGTATTATTTTAATTAAGGGGCTGTAGGCCAAATATTGACAAAGTGTGGAAGGAAACTGAGGGTCCGGTATAGACGCCCTGTCACCAGCTGGTTCCATCACATTTCTCCTGTGCACACAGTCCTGAACAGAAGTGTGTGTGAACTGTGTGTACTAGGTTACATGTAAGAAACATTTAGATAATGGTGTTTACATTCAAGAAAATACCCTTGAACATGATTGGGTGGGCTGGCCCTGCTGACACTAAAAGCCAAAGAAAGCACCAACAGTGTTGAAGTTTCTTCTTCATTCCTCTGAGCTGGAACAAAGACGTCACTTGAATCATCGGTGACGTCATAAGGGACACACCTCATAACTCGTCAGTGGTTCTGTTACCACCTCTGCTCTTTGACTCAGCTTCCTTCCGTTCAGATTTCCTGAACACTTTCAAGCATACGATAGAGGATCTTTTGACGGTTGGAGGGGTCAGACGTTTCCCTACAGATCAAGACCCTCCTAAATGGATTGGTAACACACAACGAGTAAACACTTTTGTGTCCATGTTGTATGGGACATCATGCAATTTTACAGAACAGGGCATTTGGTTTGAATGATGTTTTGGAGAAATGAAAGTTAAAATGAGTTACATCTTAAATGTTTCCAACCCCCCCCCCCCCCCCACCAGAAGTGTGATATGAGGAAGAGTTTCAGTAGAAACCATTGCACAAGACCAACGGTCAAATGTCACCGTCATCTAAGTGGAGTTAGAAAACCTCCACCGGTCTGTAGGTTGACGTTCCTCAGCTCCACTTCACTATCACAATACAGTCATTCAGAAGATTCTTCCCTGATGAGGTAAGCGGTGATGCAAACTGCTCTAGCTGCCATTTTTCAATAGGCAAATAATAACAGGGCAGTTTGCAGGAATGGAAAAACAAAATAGCAAATTAAAAGACAAGAGTGCAAGGAGAGGTGTTCAAGTCTGTGGGAAAATAGCTGCCTACACATGAACCTAGTCTCCAGACATACTTCAAGTTAGGTTGCATTGAAGGGGGGGGGGGGGCATGCCGACAGATTGACTGGTTGGGGTCAAGATGAAGCTCTCAGATGAATTATTCCTGCAAGTACGACTATCAGCAGTGAGCTGGAAAAACCCTTGAATCTAAAACGGGTTTCTACGAGGAGTACTTGACACAAGGGTGGGTGTGGACTGTGGTCTAATATTTACATTACAGTACTTAGACTACTTTGTTCATAAGTGGAAATGAGCAACAGTCCTATTCAATTATTCAACGGCGCTGATAAGTTGAAGTAAGGTTCTGTCTGTTCTTCGACACAGTCCTGAAGGATTTCAAAGGATGAGATCAGCTCCACACTCCAAGCTGCAAATCTATCTTGAAACCTGATCCTGGAGATGTCGGAGGACCCACCGCTGAGGAACATATTTGGCACTAGGGCCTGATGACATCACTACTTCCCCCCTCTTTGTTTCTCTCCATGTCACCCTTGCTTTCACTGGCTGATTCACAACCCGGAGGCAGACCATGAGCATTCTACCTCTTCTGCTGGGGTTCTTTGCATAAGCTGCTCGTTCATCACTCACCCACCACTTCAGCTGAACGACATCACTTGAATTTAATCATTTTTACGTTACAGCCGTGATGGAGGAAGCCATTGTGTAGCCCTGAGGAATACCCCCGGCGTAAATTACATGCTGTACTCTGTAGCCGTTGAACTGGGTGTAAACTGCAAAGAACTTTTTCAAGTTCTGAAAATTGGTTTTCAGCCCAGTTGGAATTCAAGGAATACGCTCAGGGATTGATTTACACATAGGACCCGAGAGTGAAGGCGAGCGTGGCTGTGGACTTGTGACTCAGCGTTTTTAGAGCCCTATTGGACTATTATTTTATTTATAAAATAATTTTATACTATTATTTTTAACATTGCTGCTTTTCGATCAGGTTTTTATATAGTTATTATTTTATTTTGTTTATCGATGCTTTTATCTGCTTTTACTTTGTAGCACTTTTTGTAGCACTAGATCCAAATGTAAAGTGCGTTATAAATTAAATGCATTATTATTATTATTAAACCATAACAGTAGCTGTACGAAGTCGCACCTGAATGTACGATGTATTTTCTCTCCTGTTTCACATGAACGCCCTTTTCTCCTGTTACGGCACAGACTTTGTTACCCAGCAGCTGTTGAGGATGGCTTCATAAACTCTTCATAACAAAACTAGAGGGTTTCCCTCTGCAGCGGCTCATTACTTTGTGCCGATGGAGGAACTTAATTGGATATACTCACTGTGCTGTCACTTTTCAAAGGCCATTAATGAAAGCCCTGTAGCAGAATACCCGAACAGTCCTCGATCCAAAACTCCTAATAAAATCCCCGGATTGTGGCGGTACAAGGTGACATGATATTGACGCACCGCTATGGCTTCATAAATTCAGTAAAAAGCATACTTTGGATATATTTATCAAACCAGATCTTTTCCAATGCAAAGAAACACTTTTGGAGGTATAAGTAATAAATCAGTGAAAAGCCACTTACTGCTTCACCTGTATAAATATACACACATAGCAATACAAAATAATACAAAACAATAATAAAAACACAAACAAACAGAAAGTCTTCCACGTTTATCAAATGATCTACCCTTTAACGGAAGTAGAGCATGAATTCCCGACACTACCTCCACTTCTGGGTCACATTTTCATTTGCCCAACTTTATGCTAAGGCGTCAGTAACTATAACCCAATTTTCGTAGAGGAAACGCACACCAGCCACATCGACGCCGTGGTTCTGGGCACCGAGACTTCAGCAGCTCATGTTGTGGGTCCTGCAAGGACCCAATCTGTTGATCTAGGCTTCATTGGAATGAGATGACATAACAATCTGAATTCCTATTTGTGTTCCTCAAACCATCCCTGAACCATTGTTGCATTCCAACAGGGTGCATTTTCCTCTTGACCCCCTGGTCCATCCTGGTACCGTCTCTTCAACAAAACCCATCATCTTCAGACCAGGGCACCTTCTTCCAGTGCTCAGTGGGACACTTGTAGAGGGGCCAGCATGTCACTCTGACTAACGCGTGGCTACACTGGTCAGTTCACAGTAAACTGACCTACTGAGTGTTCTAACGTCATTCCACCAGAACCATTCATTCATTCATTCATTTTCTGTAACTGCTTTCCCTGCGCATGGTCAAAGGGGTGTCGGAACTTATCCCAGACGACTTGGGCAAGATGTGAGGCACTCGCTGGGCCATTCAATATCTCATTACCGAGCCAACAAACAGAACCAAACAACCATTCACGCTCACATTCACACCTACGAGCAGGTCAACCTTTCACTTTCACTGCATATTTTTGGACAATGAGAGGAAGTCGGACCACCCAGAGGTAACGGACACAAATGCGGGGAGAAAGTATAAACTCCTATTTCAGCTATTTGTTCAGCTCTTCTGTGACACTGGACAAACCCGGCTGGGTTTTGCTCCATATGTACACTTCATCATTTCAAGGGGTTTCCTTCCATAGACCTCTTTTGATTGGGCCTAACCGCTCTAGGCTGGTAACACCCAAGAAGACATACACTTTTGCAGATGATCTAACCCAAGCGTCGGGCCATCATAATTCGATCCTTGTGATAGTTGGTCAGATTCTTACCTATGTTAATTTTCCCGCCTCCAACAGGTGAATGATCTTAAAGCTGCGACTGATGGTATAAATCAAAGTTTGTGGGATAAAGTCAGTGCTTGTAAAAACAATTATACATCAACATGGCTATTTACAGTATATATGGCCATAGCGCTGGTGTGAGATGTGATAAGTGTTGAAGTGTAAGTACATTAAATGATAAAACACGGAAAGGGTTTTCCTGATTAGGGCCAAACATTAGAGTCAGGTTTTAAATCTCTTGAGTACCTGCTGCTGAATCAGGCCAGAGAATAATGAAGTCTCTTAAAACTGCCATAATAGCTGACCTCCTCGACATGGGCACAGACAGAAGCGAAACACGCCACGTGACTAGAGATTCTGTGTGGGGGGCACAAGTAGGGAGAAGAGAAGGACGCCGCACCCACCACAGCCCCCCGTTACTAGACGTCTGAGTGTAGGTGAGCCCCCACAAACACACCGAGAGAAAACATGCAGCTATTAAAGCTCACGCCGTGGCTTCATAAGGGTTCTAGCCGAACCCAGCGGTTGTATGTATGTCGGTGGTTCCTGCCGCGTTATAAGCGCTCACAGCAGCAGCTAGCTTCAGCCGCTAACACATCCCTCCTCACCTCAGAGGTTCCGGTCCGTCCGCCGTTAACCGTCCTCACACACTAGCAGACACGGGTTGACTCTGCTGTGCAGACCCCCGCTGGAACAATTGTGCTTTTCTCCGTCGTGTAGCTGCGGGAACGGATAAGCTAGCTCGATCAACTCTCCAGCTGGACTTCCTGTTGCAGCTTCCGCATATTCCGCTTCAGCGTCGGCGTCCGTCCATAACGGCCACGGAACACCGCCCGCTCAAAGGTGTGTCTCTCTCCCAGAGAAGGTTTTACCTCACGGAAAACGCTACCAGATGTCAGATCGATGGCACGTATGTGAGTGAACCCTGAAGCTACGTGCTAGAAAAGCTGTTTCTGCTTCAGGGAAAGATCAAGCATCGAAAAAGAAGTTACTCACCCTGTTAACGACAGCAGTGTGGATCTCCCTCTTCCTCCTGCTCAGACTGAGTAGGAGATGTTTGTAACGGTAACTTCTCCCTCCGCAGAGATCAGACCCTCCCCCTCGACTTTACAGTCTGATGAGGAATGACACCATCCTTCCAAACAAGTTCTTTCTCGTTCAGCTTTGGCTCAGGGTTTGTGTTTCACTGTGTAAACAGCAGACACCCCCCCCCCCCCCCCCCCACTCTCTCTCTCTCTCTCTGTGTCTCTCTCTCTCTCTCTCTGTGTCTCTCTCTCTGTCCCCCCCTCTCTCTTTCTCTCTCTCTCTCCCTCTATCACTATGGGTGTGTCTCTCTCTCTGTCCTCTCTCTCTCTTTGTCCCTTTCTCTCTCTGCCCCCCCTCTCTCTCTCACTCTCCCTCTCTCTCTCTGTGTCTCCCTCTCTCTCTCTCTGTCTCTGTCCCTCTCTCTCTCTCTCTCTCTGTGTCTCCCTCTCTCTCTCTCTGTCTCTGTCCCTCTCTCTCTCTCTGTGTCTCTCTCTCTCTCTCTCTCTCTGTCTCTCTCTCTGTCCCCCCTCTCTCTTTCTCTCTCTCTCTCCCTCTCTCACTATGGGTGTGTCTCTCTCTCTGTCCCTCTCTCTCTCTCTGTCTCTCTCTCTGTCCCTCCCTCTCTCTGTCTCTCTCTGTCTCTCTCTGTCTCTCTCTGTCTCTGTCTCTCTCTGTCCCTCTCTCTCTCTGTCCCTCTCTCTCTGTGTCTCTCTCTGTCCCTCTCTCTCTCTCTCTGTCCCTCTCTCTCTGTGTCCCTCTCTCTCTCACTCTCTCTCTCTGCCCCCCCCCTCTCTCTCTGCCCCCCTTCTTTCTCTCTCTCTGTTCATAAACTGTCCAGTCAGACCCCTCCTCCTCTTCTTGCTCTCTTTTCTCTCTGGAATCCTGCAGCATTCTTCAGTCAATGACATCAACCCTGTTGCCTCTCCTTGTAAGGTCAGACGTGGGGAACGAGGGAGCGAGAGGGAGCGAGAGGGAGGGAGAGGGAGCGAGAGGGAGGGAGAGATAATGGGACTAAAGGCTTGATTAGATACAGACACTAAAAGCTGTAAGGAGTTTAAACACCAGAAGGCAAAACGGCTGTAGAAAGTTTGAACTAATGTTTCAACAGGACGGCTTTGTTGTTTAGATTTATTTGCTGTAAGTCTTGTTTTAATTCTTCATTCACTTGCCTCAACAGGCAAAGCAGGAAATCATGTTAAGGCAAAGTTCTGTGTTCACAAATGAACTTCATGCACAAACTCCAACGGCTTCTTCTTTGTGCACATGAGAATCCCTGATTATAGAGAACCAATAATTCTGAGTGGGTCTCCAACCCGTGAAAGTGACACCCACCATCCTAGGAATGTGTTATTAAACTGTAGAAATACCCAAAGAGTGAGAAGATCACACTTTCTCCTAAGGCAAGTCAAAGAATTCTTTAAGTACAACTATTACTACTAGTACGATTACCTACTTAATACTTAAGCTATTACTTACTATAATACTTAAGACAAGCTATCTATTTTATCTTAACAGATGTTTTACAAATAACACACGAAACATGAATAAAAGTCATTTATTCATGTTTTTAAAGGCTCCAAAAATTATGCATTAAAGAGAATTTTATATATATATCTATATCTCTCTCTATATATATGCCCCATTACGACTTTTCCGTAGTACAACATGTACTATGGAAAAGGATTCTCTGGATTTAACCGATCCTTGAGGAGCAGTCAGAGAATCCGAGTTCTGCATGGACCTTATGACATGGTGCCTGAGTGGCAGACCGTGGATTGAACTGCGAACCTTGTAGTTGGGGGACGACCTCTCCGCCTCCGGAGTTACAGCCGCCCTTAGAAACGCTCAAATAAATTGCCAGTAGAATATGTTGGGTGAAATGTTTGTGGCTTAGTAAATGATTAGTCATTTCATTTATTAGAGTGTTAGTCAACCAAAAGGCAAATAATCAATGAAAAGATCAATCAATGTTTTTAGTCAGTTTATCTCAAAACGACCTCATCTTTGAATGTGAGAATTCATTGACTTTCTGATGATAAAGTAAATCTCTTTATGGATTCTTTCAGGTTTAAAGATCAACTTTAACTTCTTCTGTCGTGTCTTTGCTCTAGTGTTAATTTGACTTAAGACACAATTTAGAATGAATGTCCCAGAGACAGAATTTACGCACGGGCTCATCGCCGCATCCGGAAACATCAGCACTAAGTCAGGGATCTCCATACGTCACTCAGGTGGTGACAGCGTCTGACCTCAGCAGTGAGTGTTGTGTAACCGGTCCGGTTCATGTCTGGGGACTACAGGGAGTGGCCATGGGGGTCCTTCATAGTCTATTGTCACACAAGGAATGTTTCCAGCCTCTCCCCACTTTTACCGGGACAAAAAGATTGGCCAGATTTCCACCCACCTCAGCTCCGGTGCTGTGCTGTGAAAAAACCCCGTGGACAAACGCTGGAATCGTGCGTGCGATCAGAACTTCCAGCCGATTCACAGGTATGCCTTCTGGGAACCGAGCAGACTGTGAACGACGCGTGTTTCACTCTTATGCACTTTTCACACAGCTGCAAATACGAGGTGGTCCGTAGTGACGGAAGGTTTAAGTTTGTGGCAGGCAGAGAGAAGGTTCTGTTCAGTCCAGTCTGGAGGTAACACATGCACACGAAAGGAGGCCGCTGGAATCTCAGCCAGACGGCCTGGAATGCAGCCGTACCTGGGAATGAACAGTTCCTCTGCACCTCCCTCTCCCTCTCCCTCTCCTCCCTCTGCCTCTCCCTCTCCCTCTCCCTCTCCTCCCTCTCCCTCTCCCTCTCACTCCTCCTCTCCCTCTCCCTCTCCTCCCTCTCCTCCCTCTCCTCCCTCTCCTCCCTCTCCCTCTCCCTCTCCTCCCTCTCCCTCTCCCTCTCCTCCCTCTCCTCCCTCTCCTACCTCTCCCTCTCCCTCTCCCTCTCCCTCTCCTCCTCCCTCTCCCTCTCCCTCTCCCTCTCCTCCCCCTCCCTCTCCCCCTCCCTCCTCCTCTCCCTCTCCTCCCTCTCTCACTTAAAGTCTGTACTTCCCTCGCTCTCTCTTTTTCATACTTCTTTTTTATTTTTTATTTCCTCCCATCTTACTCCTCCTCCTCCTCCCTCATCTTGGATTTCCCTTTCTCTCTCGTCCCACACGAGTAAATACATTTCAAGATTCAGACGGCGGGCTTTAACTCTTCAGCATCAGCCTTTGGTGTTTCCTACTTCTCCGGCTCCGCCCCCTCTTCAACCCCGACCCCTGTTACTCCTGCTGCTGATGGAAAGAAGAAAAGCTCTTTGGTATTTAACTGTGGTGCCGTTGATACCAAGAGGAAGAGTGGGTTCTTTTTCCACAGCTGAAGATACTTCACCTCTCATCCAGGACGCTCCCTCAGGTCCAAAGGACTTCTGGGTAGTCGGGTATATGACCTCAGATCAGGTGGTTTGAGTTGTTGAGTCATGTGACCTCAGTGTGTGGATGACAGGTGAAATGTCTTCAACTTTAAAAAAGAAGCTAGCTGTGAACATTTTTAATAATCTTTGGGGTGGATTTGAATAAAGTGATTTAGATTTATGATGCATTAGGAGGCTTTATGAGATCTGTGAGATAAAGTTGATGGAAGGCTCAAATGTTCATCCAGACGGGGTAAACGTAAACGTAAATGAAGGTGATAGTGGTGCACACAGTAAAATCAGTGGACACATTGGGCAGAAACTCATAGCATGTTTTTCCCAGAATGAGAACCTGCATACTTACTTGTGTAGGTTACTTGTATAAATACTTGTGGAAGGACACGGTTTCTTCACTCAGCACTCAGAGGAAAAATATCTGCGCTGCCAAACTGGATCACGTTTAGATCCGATGCGTAAAGTGCAGTGCTACATTTCCCCCAGAGGGTGTCAGTCTAACCCACATTACTGCACCAAGATGCCTTGAGGATGAGGACTCTCCAACAATCCCTGACAGGAGGAGGGTGTGTTCAGTGGAAACTCAGAAAAAGTGAGACATAAGATGCAGTTGAGGAGAAGGGACGGAAGAATCACATGGGGGGTGAGGGCAGGGGCGGGGGTCCGGACGAGGGGGGCCGGAGGAAGGCAGAATGTGGATTTGATGCAGGGGCGAGGCAAAGAGAATTGTAAATAATGGAGGAGAGAGGGAACTCCGCATACGCAAGGGTTTGTGTGAGTGAGAGCACCGTCACCACCAACACCCCCACAAATATGTAACAACCAACAAGATGAACCGCCCAAAGTGTCGACTAACGATACACATATACCAGTCATATATAGCAGTCAACATATGGAACGATGTACAAGAATGATGAGTGAGAGACGTGGTTACAAATTTAAGAACATTCTCCGCAAACCTGAAGAGGCATTTCTGGAATCCCCATTCATTAGCTCAGAAGCTGTCATTCATTGAACTTCAGGTGAAACCCGGGCCCTGGTAAGAGTGAGGGGTTGTGATTACAGGATGGAGGTGTGTCTGGGTCTCTGAGATAATCTGCTGCGTTTCTATTCAGAGCAGCTCTATGTGCTGATAGGAACACGACTCATGTCGCGTGTGTCATGTGTTGTAAGGCGGTTCATGCTATTAAACAGGTTTTTGAGCATCAGTGTGAACATCTAAGTTAGTCCACAAAGACGGTGAGAGACAGTTGTCGTTCTGAATGTCCACGCTTCAACCAGAAATTAGTGTCCGCAATGTCTTTCCTCTTTGGTTGACCTTGTCTCACATTGAAACTCCACTTCATAGACAACAATGTCATCATTGGTGCTCTGTGTGTGTGTGTGTGTGTGTGTGTGTGTGTGTGTGCGTGAGATCACGTTTGACAACGATTGACACGTTGAAAGACGTTTGATTGACGTTTGAATTCTGCTCCACCTTCTGGTCTATGAAACGTCAGAGAACTGATGTTTTTGTAGAAAAACGTTTTTTCTACAAATCAAAGTGAACGTCTGGAAATGTCCTGTTGTGTGGAATCAATAATCCCGAAACCGAAACATTTTCAATAGAGTGGGAGGTATGAGAGGAGAACGCATCAAGAAACAAATCACAGTTCAGGAGCTGATCATCAAACTTCAGGGTTCCAGCTCCTGAACGACTAAAGGACAGAAACAGCAGCTTGTTTATCCAAACAGTCTGTGCAGGAAATGTTTCTCTCCAACAACGGTTGCAGCTCTGGAGTGATCTGGAGTATTTACCGAGTGTCGCAGTCATTTGTGTTTGTGCAATAAAGACCAGAGGAATAGGAGTTGTGTGGAGCAGCAGGTGGTGCTGAGCAGAGCCACCGACAGCAGCCCATCGTTTCGGCACCACCTCACTGGGAGGAGACGTTCCTTCTAGGCAGTGTCTTACAGCAACCTGTCACTATTAATACATGACATCTTCAAGTATGTCGCATTATCGTCAGAATCTTTTTCCTTCTACTTTGACTGTAACCGTTTATCCAGTGTCGGGTCATGGCGTGTTCATCAGGGGGTCAACATATGGAGAGAAAGAGCCGTTCATGGTCCCATTCTCACCTACGGGTCACTCAGACGCCCCTCTCCACCTGTATTGGATGTTTTTGGACTGGGGGAGGAGCAGCCAGAGGGAATGAATGCTGATTGCACCAAATGTTGCTTTGACTGGGGAATAAAGTTATCTGAGGTTTTTTGTCATGAGGGGCTTCACTTTTTCATTATCCTCTATTATCGGTACAACATCTTGGTTCCAGTCGAATTGTAAAGAGCTCCTTTAACGTGAGCTGTCATGTTTTGTGGAATTCGCTACGAAAAGAAAAGGGTCAAAAGTGTTAAAATCATAAATCTTAAAGTATCTTCTGGTCTAGCGGGTTGAACTGGTCAGGGAACTTACAGATCTTCCGCCCCAGCAGGTCACCTATGGTTAGTGGTTATTACTTCTGGTGATGAGTCGCCGCAGACAGAGACGAGAGTTGAGGACAATATCATTAGTCCCAATCAGACATCTCAGAGCGGAGTGGTCTCTATGCCCCCGCCACCCCCCAAACCTCCACCACAAGATCCAGGGTGCGAGCCAACAGCACAGAGTGATGCTGACCGCTGCAGGAGTCCATAGCCTCATTTCCTCTGTCCCAGTGGGAACCCATCAGAGAGAGAACACACATCTATATATAAACAGTGCCGCCATTGGCTGGATCATGGATGAGTTGTTATGTCGGGCTGGTCAGTCCTCCACTACACTTCTGCCTCTTCATCTCTTTTTACTGTCTGCACATTTCTGAAACCACAGATTGCTTTGATCTCTTCTTCCTCCGTCAATTCTTGAATGGAAATGACAATTTCATCCGGCATTGTCCCCACACAGGACTCAGCTGTTCCTTCGTTTCCTTCCCATCACTCCCCCATCTGCTCATTTGGTCTTTGTCTTCTCCTCCCATCTGTTGGGCTTTCTTCCTCTCTTAGTTCCTCACCCCCCCACATGTCAACAAAACATTAGTGACACTCACATTCCTCATGGTCAAATCTGCTCCTGCGTCTTCTTCCAGGTGAACGCTTGCAGAACCTGAACCAAACTTGTACCAGACTGAAGTAAGACATGGGTTGACAGGAGAGGCGGGAGGTTTTGGCGGTGGAGACATACGCGTGAGAACGATCAGAGAGACACATTTTAAGAATCCCTCCTTTCAATTTTCTTTTCAGGGAGGACAGGATGAAGGGTAAACAAGAGGGTGGACACAAAGACGCGCGGGGGCTGGATGAAGATGTGGGCTGGGAGGCAGAGTGACTGGGAGGCACGAGATCGGCACAGAGATGACTAGGGGGAGGGTCCTTACAGAGAGATGGTGGAGAACCCTCTGCTTCTCTTTTTTCAGGCTTTTTGAGCATTGGTGTATCGGCGTGCATTTTGGGAATTGGTGTGCGGGAGGGTGACTGAGATGGTGATGGGGGAGGCGTGAGGGAACAGCTGCAGTGCATTGTTAGGCTGAGTCCATACAGGAGAGGGAGACAGAGAGAATCCCCCATTTTAGCTCAAGGATCTCACAGCGCCGTAGAGATATCTACAACCATGGCAGCCCGGCACTCTCCGCTCTCCGCTCTCCGCTATTGATCCTGTAGTGGCAACCCAATACACACACAGAAAATGTAAATGTTGGTTTCACCACTCATCAGATTAATGCTTGTGGTTGGCTTAGAAATGATCCTGTCATGTGACCAGAGTCTGTCCCTGAAACTCAGCTTCACGGATAATGACTTGAAATTGAATTAGATATTATAAAAAACAATATTAAAGCAGGTAAGATATCTGTGATATTGGTGCCCCCAGACCACAGTTCTGTTTCCAAAGATGTTAATAATGCCTCACATTTTCATTTGATTTGAATTGATTCTGTTTCCTTCAGGCATACTGACTTACTAACCACATCTCTTCTACGGCACTGCACCGGAGAGAGGGAGCGGGTGGGAGGGAGAGGGAGCAGCAGAGGGAGGAAGGGTGGGAGAGAGAGTGTGTTTGAGTGATCGAGTGGGTGCAGGAGGGAGAGAGGAAAAGAGAGAGTACAGGAGAGCAAGAAAAAGAAGCTAGAGCTGTGAGAGTCACAGTAGAGGAGAGAGAATGCGCGGCGTCTGGGTTACACTTCCTCGCTTGTATCCAGGGCCTTTGTGAATTCACCATGGGATGCATCGGCTCCAGGACACTGGGTAAGCCCCGCTACCCTTTCCTCTCGCATTGCAGTCTGGGGGTGGGGGTGGGGGTGGGGGGTTCTTGCAGGGGCAAGGGTTTGAGCGGAACGGGTTTTGTGTTTGTGTGTGTTTGAGCTGTTTGCTTCTCGGTCGGTGTATACGTGAGCCGCTGATGTGTGTCTCAGGGGCTTGATGCCCACTATGCAGGCAAGATGTCAGAGACACTATTTGCTCAGATGTACCACTGTGTGGGTGGTTGCATCCCCCACCTCCCCACTGCCTCCCTCCCTGCTCCCACCCCCTGATTTATGATGCTGTTTGGCAGTATGTATATGTGTGTGAGTAGGAGGCAGAGAGGGATGGAGAGGAGAAGGAGGCAGGGGAGTGAAATGCAGCAGCAGTGGTTCTTAATGGGACAGTCTGTGTTGAATAAGAGAAAAGAAAACACCTTTGTGAGGAGAGTTTAGCACAGTTGGATATCATTTAGAAGAAGAATAAGGGTTTAGAGGGATGAAGAAAAAAGCAGAGGAACAATTTCAGTGCAGGCAGGTGGAGGGTCAGGGAGGAGGGCTGACGGATGGATGGCGATGGAGAAAGAGGGAGAGGGACGGGAAAATGTGTCAACAAGGTAGAGAGGACGGTTGGAGGTATTTGGTTCAGGACCCTCCTGGATAAACTCACGGATCTCATGTTAAGTAAACCGACTCAGGACCGCCGCTGAGGTGGGGGAGGAGAGGGAGGGTTGGCAAAAATAAAACATTTGCAGCATAGTTGAGATATGTTGCAGTGCGCATTCAGCTCCTGCACGTATCGCCATTCTTAAAGGTAAAAATAAACACAGACTTCCTCCGGGGTTAAATATCAATGAGGATATTAAATGTTGTTCATGGCATCGGTCTGAACACAGTTTTACGTCGCTCTGAGAAGTGTGTAAAAGTCTATAACCTTTACAGCTGATGTGAATGTCAAAACCAGGTGGCAGCCAGGATCTCCTGTACCAGTGTGTGTGTGTGTGTGTGTGTGTGTGTGTGTGTGTGTGTGTGTGCACGTAACTGATTTCCTCCTCATTTTGAATAAAATGTATCGTAATCATTGATGATGAGGATCAAATATCTAGAAGATGCCAGTGCAGAGGAGAGACCGTTACGTGACACGGTTAAGAAGGCAGCATGAACTGAAGGCAGCGCGTCGTCCAGACCATAATATACGACGGATTGCAGAGCGGGAGAGGAGGTTAGGATCTTCTGTCAACACTTGGGTCGAGACAGAAGCCTGGCGGGCGATCAGAATGTGATTGGCGTAGACAGAAGGCACGGGAAGGTTGCCACATTAGTGTGATCATTCCTGAATACTGATGCTCCTTTTCTCCCAGGGATCACAGCAGCTCAGGAATTTAACAAGGTTTGGTGTTTTTCAATCAAGGATAAGTTCTGTAGAGCTTTGACAAAGAATAAGAACCTCCAAAGTAAACTGTTCCCTGTCAGTCAGTAAAAGTGATTCTACACACTCAGAGGATTATTCCTCCTCGGCTCCTGAAGATCGTTACGGTCTGAAATAGCTGGTAAATACTGGGAACTTCAGAGGACGGAGATCCGTTTGTGTGCTTGAGCTTGTTATTCTGTTGGAAGCAGCAGAAGCGGTGGCGGCGCCGCCAGACTCGAGGCGCAGTCGTGTTTATCCTGCGTGAGGATGTCTGTAGTGGGAGTTATTGATCAACCCTCTCAACTGCAGTCCAAGCTGCCAAACGGATCAACAGGAGGGGCAGCATGACCGGATCCGTCTCCGTGGTGCCGGCGTATCCGTCTGAACGCCGATTGTTATATCTCTCCCAGCTCCATCATATCAGGGTTTTACCGCATGGTCAGGCTGTGACGCTTGTTCTCTACTCCTGAAGCAGCGCCTCCTCCTGCAGGCAGCGACACAACTCACGCCTTTATGGAGGTTCTAATGAGTGTGACACGGGAGGAACTCTAGTGGCATCTTATCGCTGCTGTCTGTCATAATGTCAGGATGGATGTGAGTAAGGTCAGACAGAACCAAAGAGAAAGTCCAATGAAGAAAGGAAGTCTGGAATAACTTATTGGAGGGTGTAAAAGCAGATGACAGAAGAAACACCGGCTGGCCGTCCAGGTAAATCAAAATGAAACCTGTAATGCTGGTGGAGAATTATTAGAGGGCTGGAAATTAAACATCTAAATCTAAAAAAACAAACAACAAAACCACAAAAGTGGAATCCTGGCAGATGTTTAGGTACGCAGAAAAAAGAATGAAAAGCTCGGTTAAGCGGAGTGAATAGTTGCTCCTGCTGCACATTGGTGATTTTTGTAACTGTTGAGTGAAACGCGGATGTTAATACTTAACTTTTCACAGAATTTGAAGCTGCTTTTGCCGACTTGTTTGCTGTATTCAGTAAATATCTTATCATTGTGCACTCAGCTCAGCTGTCTGTTAGCCGTTATTCTGGGTATGTTTTAATCTGAGGCTCTAAGAAGGGTACACACCCGAACCCTTCATAACATTCCTTTTACCCCTGGAGCCTCATCATCGCAGTTATCGGCTCTGCTGAAGACTGAGGAGGATTTACAGAGCAGGATTTGTCTGCATCCATTACTGCTTCAGAGAGCAAAGGCTTTGAGAAGCAAGGAGGCGGCCATTCTTCTTCACCTCCTCACTGAGGAGAGGCGAGGAGAGGTGAGGAGATCTACAGCGAAACGGCGACAAACTGTGTTGCATGTAAACAGCTTATGTGTTTATCAGTGAGGGAGCAGACCACCTCCCAGCAGCGTCAGTGATTCTGCCACAGTCTCAGGCTGTGGATCACGTCTGTAGATGGGATGTTGGTAATTGTGTTACCCGTAATTATACAAAGAAAAGCCACAAATCAGGAGCATTTCTCTGTTTCCACTCACTAGTCTCACAGTCTGCAGGTTGAGACTCCACTTCTTCATTCATGAGCACTAATGGCTGTTTCTGTCTGTGGTGCATGCTGGAGCAGAAAAGCATCCACAGATTATTCCTCTAAAGACTGAAATGGTTTTATATCACATAACTTTTACAAGCACTGAATGCTGAAATCAAATATCTGCTGGTACTCACAATCTTTATGGCTTGATCTTAGATCAGAGAGAGACACACAGAGTACTTGAACATAGAATCACCCAATACTCAGTGGAGGGACTGCCTTCCTGTA
>JBBDHG010000203.1:95000-110000 GCA_037951165.1 Lophius americanus | reverse complement strand
TCAGCGACAGGCGTCCAGAGGCGGCGCTGATCCAGGAGCCATCCCCTCTGAGAGTTCCCCACACGGACCCTGTCGTACCCCCGAGAGCACGCCCCTAGAGAATCTTTGAACTCCATTACAATTAGAGAATCTTTAATTAAACCGGCGTTTTAATTAGGATTGGGCCGTCAGGAAGGAGGAGGGATAATGACCTTCATCCGGCCGACACATAGTGTTTATTACAGATGAGTCCCGACCCGACAGCGCTGGGTAAAAGTTTGAATGTGTGAGCCGCCTCTCACTCTTCATTCTAACACACACTGAGATGATATGTGCCGCTGTGGATCAGTCCTGTGAAGAAATACTTGATCCCCTGTTTCCTCCGGTTTCTGTGTGAATCCTGTCAAACGTTTCTTTTCAGTTTAACTTAACGAGTCAAGACGAACGTCGATGACATCACGGTTTAGAGAGAAAACACCTGTTACACCCGGTGTCACACAAACAGCATTATATCTACTGTCAGGGTGACATCCGGTGTGACATCCGGTGTGACGTTCAGGGTGACGTCCGGTGTGACATCCGGTGTGACGTTCAGGGTCAGGATGAGATGCAGTAAAGGAGGAAAACATGAATTCTGCTCTCTGCCACCAAATTCTGCTGGAGAATGTCAGATCACCAGTCGTTGAGGGAGGTCCGCCTCTGGACGACTCAGGAGGAATAGAAGGAGGAGTTCTGGAGTGTTCGGGTCGGGGTGTGGATCTTAAACACTTGGGGATGCTGTGACTTGATCTGGAAAGACTTTGAAGTAGCTGCACCAAACCCGTTCTGCTCAGATGAAAAGGCCCAAAGTCTCCATCTGCTGTTCTCTGAGTGGTTCCGCTGCAGCAGCAGCAGCAGGAGGGGAAACCTTTCTTCAGGGTTGCTCCTGTTACTGGATATCTTCTTCTTCTTCTGCTTTTTCCTCGTTGTGCCTGAGATGATTTAGTAGGAGATGACGCACCTAGGGACAAATGAATCAGGAGGACACAGCGGGACCCCGTCCTCCATGTTCTGTAAGGACTGAGTGAGGCGGGACATTGGGATACAGGAGACGTGGGCTCGGGTGAAGGATCTCTGCTGGTGTCGGTGGAGTAACCCGGAGGTCATGAGGCTGTTTGGAGGTCGGAGGTTCTAGTGCAGCACGACTGATCTCAGCCCGGTCTTATGTCAGCGAGAAGAAGAGGAGTAGAGATGGTTGGAAGAACTGGATTTGTAAGGACGGACGGTTGAAGTCTGTTGGCCGTGGACCTGATTCCTATACTTGACCCGATCCAACAGTCTCTTCGTGTAATAAAGTCTTGTCCAAGTTGATTATTCAAATGTTTGGAACTCATGAATGAATTTATTTTCCTTCCGCCCTGAACCAGGTTTCCTGTAGGCGGGGCTTGAATAGTAGAACCCTCAGCATTAAAACTATTAAGTAGTCGTACAATAATTGTTTTTCATGACGTACAGTAATAGTCTCCCGTATCCGGTTTCCTTTTTAGAAGAAATAACAGTGTAATGATTGTGATGACCAGCTGAAATCGATCTACGTTCAACCAGAGGAACCCAAATGAAGGTCGACCCAATCAAAGGACTAACATAGTCCGTCTTAAAGAACCAGGGTTCCACTCTTTATAATCAGCACAGCTGGTTTATCTTTTCAACTTCCTCACATTGATCTTTGATGAATACCTTCATGGACGGTTGACATATGATGAAGATATGAGAAAACATTTAATCCAGAAGAAAGAAGAAAGAATCCTTTATTAGTCACATAGAGTCATACACAGAACAACATAGTGAAATTACTTCTCTGCATTTGACCCATCCCTGAGGGAGCAGTGGGCAGCCCCTCGTGGAGCGCCCGGGGAGCTAAGGATTCAGGGTCTTGCTCAAGGACCCTACGACAAGTAGACCCTGGTGGGATTCGAACCGGCTACCTTCCGATCTTCTGATTGGGAGTCGGCCGCTCTACCCACTGAGCCACAGCCGCCACCAGGGACATTAATAAAGTTTTCTGTTTCTCTGTCTATCAAATGCAAAGAAAGAAATTGTTTATCATTTCAAAATCCTTCTCTCTCTCTCCATTCTCTCTGTTTCTTCCTTTCCTCTTCTCTCAGCGGCAGACGGCGTGCCGGTCCAGAAGGACGGGGAGCAGGTAAGTCTTCACCTCGGGCTCGCCACACATGTTGACCTCCTCTAACGGCGGACTGTTGCCTTCCACGCCAGGAACCAACATGGCCGCAGGTTTAGAAGCTGCAGCTCTGCGAGGAGCGTCAGCTGCTCCCCCACCAGCTGTTTGGTTTCCTCGAGGTACCAACAGTTATTCTGGTGGAGGAGCGAAGAAACGCCTCACATCCATGTCGGCGGTGGACTTCCACCATCCTTCCCTCAGGAACACGGGGCGGCGCAGATGGAAGACGCTGCTTCAGACGGCCCATCGCTGTCGTTACCGACCCGCTTGATCTTTATCTGAATCCGTCATGCTCCTGGTCCATTCACAGGAAAACTCCTGAGGCACCGCTCTCTACTCCTACAACTTAAACGCCACCACTATACCCTTCCTCTCCTCTCCTCTCCTCTCCTCCTCTACTCTCCTCCTCTCCTCTCCTCTCCTCTCCTCCTCTACTCTCCTCCTCTCCTCTCCTCCTCTACTCTCCTCCTCTCCTCTCCTCCTCTACTCTCCTCCTCTACTCTCCTCCTCTCCTCCTCTCCTCTCCTGTCCTCTCCACTCCTCTCCTCCTCTCCTCTCCTGTCCTCTCCACTCCTCTCCTCCTCTCCTCTCCTGTCCTCTCCACTCCTCTCCTCCTCTCCTCTCCTGCTGCTGCGTAGAGTCCGTGCTCCAGAACAGACCCCCTCAGAGGGACACAGTAGAGGGAACCGCTTTAAACTCAAACGTAGAGAACTCTTCTTCTTCACCAAATACACCCTCAACTGTTTCCATCATTTATCTACGCATGAAGAGGAAAGACACACAATCATACACAAACATACACACACACACACACACACACATAATCACACACACACACACATAATCACACACAAACACACACACATAATCACACACACACACATAATCACACACAAACACACACACATAATCACACACACACTCACATAATCACACACACACACACATATAATCACACACAAACACACACACACACACATAATCACACACACACACACACATATTATTATTATTAATCACACACAAACACACACACACACATAATCACACACACACACACATAATCACACACAAACACACACACACATAATCACACACACACACACATAATCACACACACACACATAATCACACACAAACACACACACACACATAATCACACACAAACACACATAATCACACATACACACACACAATCACACACATACAAATACACACACACATAATCACACACAAACATACACACACACATATGTACATAAACACATACAAACATACACACATACACACACGCACACACACATACACTCACACACACATACATACATACAGACACACATATGTACATAAACACACACACACACATACAAACATACAAACATACACACACACATACGTACATACAGACACATATGTACATAAACACACACACACACATACAAACATACACACATACACACACACATACGTACACACAAACATACAGGAGACTCCTTCATCTGCGTGTTCACTCTTCTATCCATGAACATTCAAATATACTGATACCTGTTTAATCCCTCCCTTCTCTTTGTCATTCTCGTCTTCATCTCTCACCTTCCTCCTTCCTGGACACACTCGATCTGTCTCTCTCCATTTTCCTCCCTCTCTCTCTTCTTCCTTGTCCTCCTCCGTCCGTCTCCCCCCGTCTCCTCTGTGTCTTCTACCGTCTCCCCTCCCATGCATGTAGATGTCCTCTCTCTCCCGTCCCTCTCTCTCTCTCTCCCCGTCCCGTTCTCCCGTTTCTCTTCCTCAGCACGGACGCTCGGAATTTTCATGGGAAGGAATCAATGTAAGTGTCGTGACATCATTCCTTCATCTTCTGCTTTTCTCTCAGTTTGTTTCCTTCACCTCTTTGATTTGAGTCACCCTCCAGTGGAACACCGTAGAGCACAACCAGAACTTCACAACCAGAACTTCACAATCAGAACTTCACAACCACACCTTCACAACCAGAACTTCACAACCACAACATCACAACCAGAACATCACAACCAGAACTTCACAATCAGAACTTCACAACCACAACATCACAACCAGAACATCACAACCAGAACGTCACAATCAGAACTTCACAACCACACCTTCACAACCAGAACTTCACAACCACAACATCACAACCAGAACATCACAACCAGAACTTCACAATCAGAACTTCACAACCACACCTTCACAACCAGAACTTCACAACCACAACATCACAATCAGAACTTCACAACCACACCTTCACAACCAGAACTTCACAACCAGAACTTCACAATCACACCTTCACAACCAGCACTTCACAATCAGAACTTCACGATCAGAACTTCACAACCAGAACTCCACAAGCAGAACTTCACATTCAGAACTTCACAACCAGAACTTCAAAATCAGAACGTCACAACCAAATCTTCACAACCACAACTTCACAGCCACAACTTCACAATCAGAACTTCACAACCACACCTTCACAACCAGAACTTCACAATCAGAACTTCACAATCACACCTTCACAACCAGAACTTCACAACCACAACATCACAATCAGAACATCACAACCAGAACTTCACAATCAGAACTTCACAACCAGAACATCACAATCAGAACCTAACAATCAGAACTTCACAACCATAACATCACAATCAGAACTTCACAATCAGAACTTCATGATCAGCACTTCACAATCAGAACTTCACGATCAGAACTTCACAACCAGAACTCCACAACCAGAACTTCACATTCACAACTACACAACCAGAACTTCAAAATCAGAACGTCACAACCAGATCTTCACAACCACAACTTCACAACCACAACTTCACAATCAGAACTTCACAAGCAGAACTTCACAACCAAAACTTCACATTCAGAACTTCACAACCAGAACTTCACAACCAGAACATCACAATCAGAACTTAACAATCAGAACTTCACAACCAGAACATCACAATCAGAACTTAACAATCAGAACTTCACAACCATAACATCACAATCAGAACTTCATGATCAGCACTTCACAATCAGAACTTCATGATCAGCACTTCACAATCAGAACTTCACAAACAGAACATCACAATCAGAAATTCACGATCAGAACTTCACAACCAGAACTTCACAACCAGAACTTCACATTCAGAACTTCACAACCACAACTTCACAACCACAACTTCACAACCAGAACATCACAATCAGAACTTCACAAGCAGAACTTCACAATCAGAACTTCACAATCAGAACTTCACAACCAGAACTTTGCATTCAGAACTTCACAATCAGAACTTCACAACCACAACTTCACAACCAAAACTTAACAAGCAGAACTTCACAATCAGAACTTCATAACCAGAACTTCACAACCAGAACTTCACAATAAGAACCTCACAATCAGAACTTCACAATCAGAACTTCATATGCAGAACTTCAAGATCAGAACTTCACAACCACAACTTCACAAACACAACTTCACAATCAGAACTTCACAAGCAGAACTTCACAATCAGAACTTCACAATCAGATCTTCACAACCAGAACTTCACATTCAGAACTTCACAATCAGAACTTCACAAACGGAACTTCACAATCAGAACTTCACAATCGGAACTTAACAAACGGAACTTCACAACCAGAACTTCAAAATCAGAACTTCACAAGCAGAACTTCACAATCAGAACTTCCGAACCAGAACTTTACATTCAGAACTTCACATCCACAACTTCACAATCAGAACTTCACAACCACAACTTCACAACCAAAACTTAACAACCAGAACTTCACAATCAGAACTTCACAATCAGAACTTCATAACCAGAACTTCACAACCAGAACTTCACAAGCAGAACTTCACAATCAGAACCTAACAATCATAACTTCACAATCATAACTTCACAACCACAACTTCACAACCAGAATTTAACAATCAGAACTTCACAAGCAGAACTTCACATGCAGAGCTTCACAATCACAACTTCACAACCAGAACTTCACAATCAGAACTTCACAATCAGAACTTCACAAACAGAACTTCACAATCAGAACTTCACAATCAGAACTTCACAAACAGAACTTCACAACCAGAACTTCACAATCAGAACTTTACAACCAGAACTTCACAATCAGAACTTCACAACCAAAACTTCACAACCAAAACTTTACAACCAGAACTTCACAATCAGAACTTCACAACCACAACTTCACAACCACAACTTAACAAGCAGAACTTCACAATCAGAATTTCACAATCAGAACTTCATAACAAGAATTTCACAACCACAACTTCACAAGCAGAACCTCACAATCAGAACCTCACAATCAGAACTTCACAATCAGAACTTCACAACCACGACATCACAACCAGAACTTCACAACCACAACTTCACATGCAGAACTTCACAATCAGAACTTCACAATCAGAACTTCACAACCACAACTTCACAAGCAGAACTTCACATGCAGAACTTCACATCAGAACTTCACATCCGAACTTCACAACCAGAACACATGACGGGCGTGTGAAGATAAAAGGTGGCACTAAAGAGAGAAGAAGAGTTCATAAGTTGAGAATCGGTTTTGTGCGTCGGACTTCCTGTTTGCGCTGAATTACACGACACTTGGTTAAATTGCCGGATGTCTAATTTCTCTTCCTCTTCCTCCGAAGAAGACTAAAGCCCAAATGTTAGCAGGAGTTGGAAATAAAACCCTGTTAAATAGTTGAATCTGAGATTGGTGTTTTCTTTGTGGGTGACCTTTTATCTTTATACGTTTGTTGGGATGAAATGTTTTTGTCGAGCACAAGAAACTAAGACACTGAGACGACGCGTCCACTCCTACTGTCCCAAACACACGCTGATGCTGTCCTCTGTATTAACCCCACTTGACCTCTCACCCCTCTGTGACACACGCCATCTCCACGGCTCTCTATTTCCTGTCTCACTTCCCATACTGTCTTCTTCTCTCTCTCTTCCGTTTCTCTCTCCTCTGTCCCTCCAGCTGTCTATGGAAGACACCACCTCCATCCTGCCGCGCCTCAAGAGGAATTCAAATGCCTACGGCATCGGCGCTCTGGCTAAGTCTTCTCTGTCAGGTGTGTCAGGTGTGTGTCTGTGCTGTAACTGGTAAACTGACCCCATGTTGACCCCGCCCACAGCGGGTGCTGGAGTCAGCATGGTACCCAAGTGGGTTCCCCTTTATCACCTCCTCTTCACACTGTGGCAACACTCGTCAATGTCCCCCGAGTCATTGACGTCATGAATGCAGCCTGAACACACACACACACACACACACACACACACACACACACACACACACACACACACACACACACACACACACACACAGTAAACACACACACACACACACACAGTAAACACAAACACACACACACACAGTAAACACAAACACACACACACACACACAGTAAACACGCACACACAGTAAACACACATACACATACACACACAGAGTAAGCACACACACACAGTAAACACAAACACACACACACACACACAGACAGTAAACACGCACACACACACACACACACACACACACACACACACACAGTAAACACAAACACACACACACACAGTAAACACAAACACACACACACACACACAGTAAACACGCACACACAGTAAACACACATACACATACACACACAGAGTAAGCACACACACACAGTAAACACAAACACACACACACACAGACAGTAAACACGCACACACAGTAAACACACATACACATACACACACAGAGTAAACCCACACACACAGAATTAACACACACACACACAGACAGTAAACACACACACACACAGTTAACACGCGCACACACACACACACACACACACACACACACACACACACACACACACAGAGTAAACACACACACACACTCAGTAAACACACGCACACACAGTAAACACACACACAGAGTAAACACACACACACACTCAGTAAACACACGCACACACAGTAAACACACACACAGAGTAAACACACACACACACACTCAGTAAACACACGCACACACAGTAAACACACACACAGAGTAAACACACACACACAATAAACACACATACACATACACACACAGAGTAAGCACACACACACAGTAAACACACACACACTCAGTAAACACACACACACAGTAAACACACACACAGAGTAAGCACAAACACACACAGTAAACACACACACACACACACAGAGTAAACACACACACACACACACACACACACAGAGTAAACACACACACACACAGAGTAAACACACACACACACACACAGTAAACACACACACACACACAGAGTAAACACACACACACACACAGAGTAAACACACACACACACACACACACAGAGTAAACACACACACACACACACACACAGAGTAAACACACACACACACACACACTCAGAGTAAACACACACACACACACACACACAGAGTAAACACACACACACACACACAGTAAACACACACACACACACACACACGCACACTCAGAGTAAACACACACACACACACAGAGTAAACACACACACACACACACACTCAGAGTAAACACACACACACACACACACACAGAGTAAACACACACACACACACACACACACAGAGTAAAGACACACACACACACACACACAGAGTAAACACACACACACACACACACACACACACACAGAGTAAACACACACACACACACACACACTCAGAGTAAACACACACACACACACACACACAGAGTAAACACACACACACACACACACACACACACACACACACAGAGTAAACACACACACACACAGAGTAAACACACACACACACACACACAGAGTAAACACACACACACACACACACACACACACACGCACACAGAGTAAACACACACACACACACACACACACAGAGTAAACACACACACACACACACAGAGTAAACACACACACACACACACACACACACACACAGAGTAAACACACACACACACACACACAGAGTAAACACACACACACACACACACAGAGTAAACACACACACACACACACAGAGTAAACACACACACACACACACACACACACACACAGAGTAAACACACACACACACACACACAGAGTAAACACACACACACACACACACAGAGTAAACACACACACACACACAGCTTGCTGCTCTCAGAGAAGGTGAGCAGGAAGTGTGGTGTCATGTTAGCGGTGGTTGTGAGGTTGTGTTGTCCTGAACAAACCCTTTGAAGTGTGTGTTCACGGATCAGCGCGGTGTTTCGTTCTTTCTGGTAGAATCAGTCAAATGTTTTACAGTAAGTTTTACGGTTCATGAATAGAGAGAGGGACAAACGACCGGGGTTATAAGAGCGCGTCATCACGCGGGGCACAGGAAGTATGAGCGCAGACATTTCACAGATATCGGCGTACGTTGTCTCGGTACCAGGAAACCCGTTTCCTGTAAATAGAAGTTGTTCTGAAGCGTTTGTGTGGGACAGTTTCTCACCGTCAGCAGATCTCGACTTTATCAACGCGGCGCAGCAGAGGTCTGAAAGCGTTTGTGTCGGCGTCCGAGTCCTCGTTACTCAGGCCGTGTAGTCCTCTCACCCCGGTTAACCTAATCCGTCCCACAATGCACCTTTGTCCAGTCATCCCTCGCCATCCTGTACAGGAAAGGGTTGAGTTTCATTAAACAGTTAGATGTCTCCATCACAACCCTCGTCCTGACGGCGCCCACGGAGACGCGCCGTTATAGACAGGAAAGGACTGATGATGATGATTTTTCTTCATCAGTTTTCTTTTGTGTATTGTAAAACATTAAATATGCATAGATTTATCTAAACAGTGTTTTCAGCAGCCATCGCTTCAGTCACATCTTCTCTGGTGAACATCCAGGCAAATGTGTCACATGGTCCAGAACCAGCAGCAGAACCCGCTGGATGATAACATGTCTACCTTCTCTCTCTCCCCGCTCCATCTTTCCTTCTCCATCTCTTTTTCAAATGCTTCCTTCTGCTCTCCACCTCTCATCTCTCACCTTTCTTCATTCCTCCAATCTTTTCACTCCACCTTCATGTCTCCGACCGGCAGGGGTGACCCGCACCATGAAAGAGAGAGTGACCAAGCCCACCGCCATGGCCCAGGGTCGCGTGGCTCACATGATTGAATGGCAGAACTGGGGCATGCAGACGGTGGGTGCAGGAGGAGTCCTTCAGCCCCGCATCTCTACGCAGGAACGGGAAAAGGAGCGCCGGCTGGAGAACGACGCCTACAGTGACCTCAGTGACGGCGAGAAGGAGGCTCGTTTCACTGCAGGTGGGAGAGAGACGCCTCAAAGCGACACGGAGGCTGAGAACCGTCATAAACAGAACACGTCACGTCTTATTCAGCCCGACGGCGTAATGCGGGGCTCCACGCCGATGACACCGGCTCTCCCTTTGACCTCTGACCCCAGGTATTCTGCAGCAGTTCGCCATCTCGGAGGCGACCCTCATGGCCTGGTCTTCGATGGACGGAGAGAGTCCTCGGTCCGGCTCCAACCAGGGCAGTGTGGCTCATCTGAGCGAGGTCAACCAGGAGAGCATCACCAGTCGAGGTAAAACTCTGAGAAGGTCACGGAACGAAAAACGGAGAGTTTTTTCATGACAGCAGAGATTGAGAGAGAAGGAAGGACGATTTAACTTATTAAGTCATTAAGTTTAAAAAGTACTCACTAATGCACAAAACCTAACAAAGTCCACCTCCTCACCCTGCAGCAGAAGGACCCCTGGACTTTATCGTGTCATCAGATGTTTATTGATGAGTGTCGTTAGTCAATCTGAGGATTTTGGCGTTCAGTTGTTTGTGTAAAAGTCGACCCCGGTAAATATAGAAGCATTGATTCAACTTATTTACTCAAGACAAGATAGAAGATACACAGATACAAGTCTAAAAGTAAAATACTGAACCTCCTGTCAACCAGAGGATCTTTGCAAAGTTAATTATTACCATCAACAAGCAGATAATGAATTCAGTATAAAAGAGCATTTCATGGATCACAGGATGAAGAGGAAAATACTCAGGTGTGTTTGTGTGTTTGTGTGTTTGTATCAAGGCCTCGTCTTTTCTGGTCGTTACTGTCCCTTCATCTAGGTAGAATATACATATATAATATATGATATATTATATATAATATAGAGTACCTCAAGACTCTACTCCAGTACTGTAAGAAAGTATTTGTTCTTTTTTATTTCCCACCGCTGAGAAGAGTCGAGGTTTGATGTACCTTAAAAGGAAAATGATTAAAATACTTATATATAGTATAGTCAGTGTTCTACGTACACGTCTAACAAGAGTGCATGTATTTTTAATCTATATGAAAAAGCACAGAACAGTCATAATGACACACGAGCAGAATCCACACGACCCTGTGGATGTGTGTGTGGGAGCAGGCAGCAGCATCCGTGTGTGGTGCTGCTCGCTAATGAGATCGGACTGTTCCATCTCCCTCTGAAGGCTGGAGGCGTAGCTCATTATTTATTACACATTTTCCAACTTAGTCGGTTGGAAGGTAATTCCGCTGCACCTGAAGAAATGGGCCGTCTGGACACTTTCATTGGACAGAAGTGTCCGTCTTCTCTGTCCCGACCTGAAGACAGTCCTGGCCGTCCTGATGCTTCCTCAGAACCCGCTCTAACGACGCGATGCATCATGGTCGCATTTCCAACTGATTATCATTAACATTAAGCTTCTAGTCAAATGTTGAGCAGGCGAGAAAACACCGGTTGGTTCATGTGCTTCCAAAGCAGCTGAATCCAGATGAACGTATGATTGGAATCATTTACAGCTTTTAATTCAACACGGTCCATTCTGAGCAGGGGGTCTCCATTATTCTTCAACAAACCAAACCAACAATGATGTTATTGGGATTCAGTGAGCAGCATGTCCCTGTTTGTAAGAGTCTCTGGACCTGAAGGCTCCAGTGGGTTTTCCTGCACTAATAGCTGCTGCTGCCTTTCTTCCAGATCAGATACTGCACCACTCCTCGGCGGAGGTGTGGCCGCACACATATGTCTCCCAGGGCCACTATTGCCTCTCCTCCTCCGATGCCTGGGAGCCAATCAACAATGATCCCTCTGGTGTGGCATCTCCCCCTGCTGGCTCCTACATGGTGGGGCCTGATGGTTTTGACGGGCAGCCTCACTTCCTGTCGCAGCAGCAGCACCAGTTCACGCTGCAGCAACATAGTCAACTACAACAGCTGCAGCAGCTGCAGCACTTCCAGCAGCAGCAGCTCCTGCAGTATCAGCAACAGCAGGTGGAGTTTCCTCCTACGGGCGGATGATGGAGAGATAGATAGATGGGTAAAGATGACATTTAGTGTGCGAGCACCTTTCCCGGCGCTCGTTTCATTCCAGCGCTGCACGGACCCTCGGCCACTCGGCACCCCCCTAGAACTCAGGACAAGGACAAGGGCTTTGGATCTCAGATCTGGGTCATTTTACTGGAATCTCGTTTCAAACTCAACTATATAGACGTAAAAATCAGATACAGAAAAAGTGTTGAGTGATGAAGTTCACTTTTGAAATAGTAGTTGTCCTTATTTTACTTCCTTTATTCCATTCTTAACTTCCTTTCCCTCTCAATTTCCAAATTACCGGGATAATCCTGCCAATTAAAGGCTTTGAATCAGGCACACCTATAAAGTCATGGAGAGGCACTGATACGGCCTTAAATCAATGAAATGAAATCAATGAAATCAATACCAGATACTTTACGATATAACGAGAGACTTTTGTTGTAACGGAACAGTAACGTCTTCATTCAGCTTATTTTATTCATAGTCTTATCCTTAGAGCCGGGACACGGCTGCCGGGACACGGCTGCCGGGACACGGCTGCCGGGACACGGCTGCCGGGACACGGCTGCCGGGACACGGCTGCCGGGAAACGGCTGCCGGGACACGGCTGCTCAGCTGAAAACCTGAACATGTTAGATGTGTTCAACATATTCATTGTAAGGGAATTAATATTAGAGGGATTTATATTTGCCTGGTTTATAACAGCTCTTTCTTTTTTCAAACATAGACTTCTTCTCTCCTGGACCTTTAAACTATCTAACCACACCAACTACTAACCTTGAAGGATTCACGATAATCTCTGCTAGTTGTTCGGGTGGTTTTTGTTAAATGGAAAGAACAACCAACAGGTTTGTCCTGGTTAACTGTCAATCATTTTATCAGGATTGACAGTTAACAGATTCTGTTTATGAGGCTACACAAGCAGACTTCAGTTTGTCTCTGCCAGGATGATGATGGCCGTAATCCTCCTCCTCATGGAATGTTACATCCTCCAGATGTTCTGATTGTCGCCGCTGAGTCTGGAGGAAGTTCATGCTGTGGTTGTCACTCGTTCACTCCGTAGACACGGGGGTTCTCACAGAGGTTCTCACGGGGGTTCTCACGGGGGTTCTCACGGGGGTTCTCACGGGGGTTCTCACAAGGGTTATTACAGTGGTTCTCACAGCGGTTCTCACGGGGGTTCTCACGGGGGTTCTCATGGGGGTTCTCACTGGGGTTCTCACTGGGGTTCTCACGGGGGTTCTCAATGGGGTTCAAACAGGGGTTCTCACGGGGGTTCTCACAGGGGTTCTCGTGGGGGTTCTCACGGGGGTTCTCACAAGGGTTATTACAGTGGTTCTCACAGCGGTTCTCACGGGGGGTTCTCACGGGGGTTCTCCCTGGGGTTCTCACGGGGGTTCTCACGGGGATTCTCACGGGGGGTTCTCACAGAGGTTCTCACGGGGGTTCTCACGGGGGTTCTCCCTGGGGTTCTCACGGGGGTTCTCACGGGGATTCTCACGGGGGTTCTCACAGAGGTCCTCCCTGGGGTTCTCACGGTGGTTCTCACAGGGATTCTCACGGGGGGTTCTCACTGGGTTTCTCGCGGGGTTCTCACAGGGGTTCTCACGGGGGTTCTCACAAGGGTTATTACAGCGGTTTTCACAGCGGTTCCCATGGGGGTTCTCACGGGGGTTCTCACAGGGGTTCTCACGGGGGTTCTCAAGGGGGTTCTCTGGGAGATTTAGTTTTGACAGTTGGCTAGTCTGCAACTGTAACGTTCTCGTCCAGAAACCAATCGTCCCTTCGGCTCAACTGAATGTAAGATGACCGAATCAAAGTCAGCTGAGTCTCCGTGATGAGAGCCCAGACTAAGTCTCTATCCGGGTCATGGTGCCGCCGCGGGTCACGCAGATGTCGTCTTCTCTCTTGTCTTTTGTCGGGGCTGCGTTTGCTGAAAGTTTAAGTTGTCATTTAGGATTAGTTATAAAATGCTTTTTTTTAATTCTCCAAACCCTGTATGTTGAGATTGATCCAAAAACAATCCTTATTATTAGTACAATGATTAAATGAATAAAAGAAACTATATACACTGCTCATAGAAATGAAGGGAAGACTTAAATCAAAGTCTGGATCTCGATGAAAGAAACATACATGTTGAAAATCTTTATTGATATCAAAATGATTCAAGAACCATCAGTGGAAATCCAAACCATTAAAGCATTAAGGGCTGGATTCTAAGTTACAGCAAAAGTCCAGTGAAAACCTGAAATCACAGGTTCTGGTCCGACTCCAGTGAATTTCATCACGACTCATCATGTGACCCGGGAATGTATTTGAGTCCCACAAGCCAAAGGGACCTCCTGAAAACATCTGGGCAGCTCCTGAAGAGATGGAGGATGGTGTCTTGGGGGATCTCCTCCCAGACCTGGATCAGGGTCCTGGACCGTCTTTGTTCAGTGGTGGCGGCGT
>JBBDHG010000203.1:77500-90000 GCA_037951165.1 Lophius americanus | reverse complement strand
ATTTATATCAGTGTCTTCCTGCTCAGCGCCATCACTGTGAACCTGAGTGACAGCTGATGATGAAGATGTTTGAGGAAGCATTCTTTGGTTTTCTCTTCACGTGAGGACGGCGGGTGTTTCTTCTTCAGAGAGCAGACCTTTGACCTCAACAACACACCACGACAGTTTTGATCTGTTCTCCGTCAGGGTCTCCTCCTCTCACCTCCATGATTGTGAGAGGAACCAGGAAAAGACAAATGGTTTTTTTGCGGATTGCTTCATTATGCAATGTTAGGGACAACCTTTATTTTTCTACGGTCGTATTGGATTCCTTCCATCACAAGTTGGAATACGTGTCACGGTTGCAAAGCGGCGTTTGGGTCTGGGTTTGAGAACTTGTTCAGAAATCCAAGATGGGACGTTTGGCAGCTCTCAATAATAGAAAATGTAAAGTTGTGTTTTACTTCAACCACCTGGTTGGTGACTGATGAACACCGGAGGACTCCACCCGCCCACAGAATGTCTTTACGTGAAGTCACACCTTCTTTATCTATTCAACCATGGCGGGGGGAGGAATGACGGGACAGCTGCTGTCTTTACTTCCAGGCGGGTACCGGCCCCCCGGGTCTCAGTGTGACGGAGGAGCGCTGCTTCGTCTTTGTGAGTGGAGGAAACTCTGGGTCTGGATGGATTAATAAGAGGGGTTACGTTATCAATGTCCTTCTTTTCCTTTTCATCACGTATCTCCTTGAATGAATAAAATAATAACTAGAAGCCAAATAAATTCCTGTGGACGTTAAAGTTTCCTGCTGGCATCTCTGCGAAAGACTTCCTGTCGTTAGAGGAACTCTACTGCCATCTTCATCAGTTACGATCATCTCCCTCTCACTCACTCTCACTCACTCCGTCTCACCCCCCCTCACTCTGTCTCACTCACTCCCTCCCTCTCCCGCACACTCCCTCTCACTTCCCCCCCCTCACTCCCCCTCTCACTCCCCCTCGCACTCCCTCTCACTCACTCCCTCTCACCCCCTCACTCTGTCTCACTCCCTCTCACCCCCTCACTCCCTCTCACTCCGCCCCACTCTGTCTCTCCCTCCCTCCCTCTCACTCCCTCCCTCTCACTCCTTGTCTGTGTTCTGTGTATTCCCGTCCGTCTGTCAGTCTTCGGTACGTCGTCTTCTGTCTCGTTGGATGAATCACTGCCTGAGAAAATAGTTTCCACAAGAACCAAAGGAGATTTGAGATAATCAGATATGCAGGTTTGGAAATGTGTTCAAAAAAAAAAGAAGTGCTGTAAAATAATTGTGTTTGAGAATGAGGCAGTGTGACAGGTGACACCTGTCACTCTCTGGACACTCACTCCTATGCATGTTTGTTGGACGGTCGTCACAGGACGGTTCTTACAAATGTTCCACTCTCTCTCTCTCTCTCTCTCTCTCTCTCTCTCTCTCTCTCTCTCTTTCTCCTTCTCTGTCTCTTTTCTGCTCTTTCTTCTTCTTCCCCTCTTCTACCTGCCCCACAGAACCTCCTACAACTCCCTCCAGCTCCTCTAACTGTCTTCTCTTCTTTCCTCTGGAGCAGAAAGAGCAAATAAACAAATCAACAAAAGACATTCTGGTGCATGTGTGTGGGGTCTCTTCCAGGCTGGGATTAATGGATTGGAGGAAGTTAACCCCTTCCTCTCTCCAGCTTTAACACATGACAGTTCTTTATTTAACCCTGTTTGGCAGCAGCTGGAGGAAACTGTCAACTTGTTGGTGCTCCTCAGTCAGAGGAGCGACGGTGGCACCGGTCCAATTCAATCCTCATCCAGCCTGTCGCGCTTTTCCAACAAATATTCTGTTTCCTTTGATTTCCTGCTTCCTCTCCTGGTTTGTTTGTTTGTTTGTTTGTTTGTCGGTAGAATCACTCAAGAACTGGATGGGCCGTGGGTCGGGAAAGAACCCTCTGAGTTTGAGAGGATCAGAATAAAGGGGCCGCTCCAGAATTTATATTCCCCCTAACATCGTGTGATAAGAAGTTTTCAGCGTTTTACATATATTTACACAGAAGCTACGGAAATATATACGTATACACATATATATATATATATATATATATATATGTGTATACGTATATATATATGTATATATATACGTATACACATATATATATATATATATATATATATCTATATATATATATATAGATATATATATGTGTATACGTATATATATACATATATATATACGTATACACATATATATATATATATATATATATATTTGACCTTTTTTCATTGGTCTTTTTTTAAACTGTTTTTTATAATAAATTGACATAATAGTAGACCAAAAGACAACTTTAATATTAATCATCTTTAAAAATAAACAGTTGGGTAATAATGATTTAAATTCTTACCATACAGCAAATATATCGTGAATCAATGTTAAGAATAGAATTAATCAGAAGTCAATCAGTAAACTTGATCATTGGTTATTATTCATATCAAATAGATTAAGTCAATGTTTTATAGCATCATCAACAATTCTGCTGTCAGTCAACTTTTGATAAAAGGGTCCTTAAAGAAAGGAAGAGTTGCCTTTACTTGATGAACGGATACATTCATCATTCCTGATCTATAGATGGAGATTATTCAACACTAAAGAGTTGGGACTGAACGCGTCCACACCTGAGAGTGTCAGTGGAAAGGTGAGATTACTGTCAGAGTAGAAAAAAACTCCAGTTCCAGAAGTTTCAGAAAGTGTTTGTGCTCACTGAGAGCTGAATGTCTGTGGGAGGGAACGGGAACCCCCCCTCCTCCACCTCCTCCTCCTCCTCCTCCTCCTCCTCCTCCTCCTCCTCCTCCGCCCAGACAGCAGATCTGTCTGTGGGAGAAAAGGAGTGAAACAACAACGAGGTTAAAGTCTGTTCACTTAAATCTAGTCTATATGGGGTCGTCCGACTCCTCACTCTCCTTGTCCTCCTGCAGGAGGGACAGCGGGAGGACGGGGCTGGCGGGGGACACAGGTGATGCTGTAGTTGAGGGGGGAGTAAGGGACGAGATGGAGGGAGATGCCGACTCCTGTGAAGCTCCGTCCACTCCTCCCGTTCTGATGGAGCAGCCACTGCTGCCCCCCCCACAGCTGGGGGAGGGGGAATCGGAGTCTCGTCCGGGACCGCCTCGCAGGGATGAAGTCTTCCCTCGGGAATCCTCCTCCCTCCCGCTGCCCTCCCCCCACAGGTCTTTATCCCGAGTGGGTGAGGAGGGGCTGGATGAGGGCGGTTGGTGCTTCTTTGCTTTCCTGCTGGCGTCTCTGAAGCTGGCCAGAGGGGGGCGGAGCCTCACGCCGCTGCGCGTGGAGCCTTCGATGGCTTTCTGTAACTGTCAGAAGAGAGAGAGGGGGTCACAGGGGAAACATGTTGAAGTGACAATCCTGCAGAGAAGATTCAGGGGGAGGAGCTGGGGGCAGTTAGTCGAACATAACCGCGTGAATCAGAGCGTAAAACATGATGCATCCTGGGACAGAACAACAGCCCACAACATGAGATCATCTCATCTCGTCGTCTGCTGCACAACTGGACCAAACAGACAGATGAGAGGAGAAAAACAAAGAGAAGAAGTTCACCTCTTTCAGCGCCACAACACCAACCAGCTTCCCAATGCTGGTGACGTAGGCGTGACTGAGTCCCAGCAGAGAGAAGAGGGTGTGGGTCTGAGGAGGAGAGAGAGGACAGGATCCGGTCAGGGTTCAACCGACTCCTCCTGCATGAATGCACTCTTAGTCTTAAAAAACATCTACGCTAGTCAGGACGGAGTCCCTGGTTTTCTTCACAGGCCGAGACAAAGTCTACGATTCAGTTTCAGGAGTCAAAGCCTGACGGTTGCCTGAAGTGAGAAAATGCTGCAGTGGCGCTGTAATAAACTTCTTACTGCCTCCTCTCTGACCATCAATAAAGTATTAAATGACCCGTCAGATCTTTGGATAGAAATCAGATGTCTGAGTGTGCAGAACAACGATTGGACTGGGAACCAGGCGTCCTGGTCTTTGTCCAGAGGCAGAAAGCTGCTCACCTAATAATATAATAATAATAATAATAATAAAATATCCCCTAATGTTCTGGAATCCTCATCGCTTCAGCTTTTGTGGCGTTCTGCTTCCTCCGCTGCAGGTCCTTCCTTTCAACGCCATAACTCAAAAAACATTTTATGATTCCTTTCAAAACCGTGACTCCTATAGATCTCAGAGCGAGGAAGAAGTGGATTGATTTTGGGAAAGGTACAGGTTGTATATTTCTGAGACTAGGAGGAGCTTTATCTCCAAAGGTTCTTCGGACCTTCATTCCTCAGCCGTTGGTCTGATAATGTCTACGTTTGTTCACATAGGGATTGACTCAAAGACTCCTCTTTTACTCTAATTCACATTTCAACCACTATTTGGAGCTTTAATATGAAAAACATTTTTATTTCCAGACATAACTTCCTAACCGTTGGTCCAGTTTAGTCCAAATGAATGGGGCAGCAGGGCCCAGTTCTAGATCCGACACTGTAAGGCAGGCGATGGAAGCAGCACCAACCATTTTCACCTCCTGCCTCTCTGAGGTGGACCCTTCTAGTGAGGTCAGAGGTCAGAGGTCATATGGGAAATATCCCAGCATAAAGCAGCAAAAGTGGATTGTGCATGAAAATAACGATGAAATGGATTAAGAACCAACAAAGTAAAAATAAAAATAGAAATCTCCAATTTATATTTTATTCATTAAAAAATGGTTTATCATTAAAAAAAATCTATAATTCAAAAATAATATATTATTCAAAAATAATATATTAATCAAAAATAATATATTATTCAAAAAACAATATATGATTAAAAAATAATCTATTAGTCAAAAATAATCTATTAATCAAAAATAATCTATAATTCAAAAATAATCTATTATTCAAAAATATTATATTATTCAAAAATAATCTATGATTCAAAAATAATCTATAATTCAAAAATAATCTATTATTCAAAAATATTATATTATTCAAAAAATAATATATTATTCAAAAAATAATATATGATAAAAATATAATCTATTAATCGAAAAATAATCTATCATTCAAAAATAATCTATTATTAAAAAATTCTCTTTAATTCAAAAATAATCTATTAATCAAAGATAAGGTTTAATTCAAAGATAAGGTTGCTCAGAAGGAATCATAATCGTTACTTGAAGAACCATCTGATGATCTTATAAGATCTAGTTTAATATCACCTTATGCAACTAATCAGATTCTATGTTTGTGGAAAAACGGTGCCAGAACCAGAACCAGGACCAAACTTTGTTCCCAGCGCTGCAGGTTTGAGCCGGGTCCTAAAGTCATTTGATTCTAGATTATTCAAATCAAACAGAATTAAAAAAGCCGAAGGACATCATCATCACATTTATCAACATTCATCTATGAATGAATCTGATCCCAAAGTCCAGCCTGTAGAAGTCCAGACTACAGAAGCCGCTGAGAGGACCTGACCTCTGCGCCGGTGTCCTGTCGCTGTTGTCACCTTGTGCAGAGACGTTCTTTCCACCAGCTGAAATGGAGAGGGGTCCACTCGTATCTGCTCCATATCGATGGGTTTATCCAGCTCTTCCTCTTCCCAGGCTTTTACCTGCAGCGGCCAACGACAAGGAAAGAGGCAGACTCAGAACACGCCGCGTCTGACTGAAGGAACGTGCGACTGCCTCGTCGTGGCTGTGAGACTGTGAACCGTGACGGTACAGTACCTCCTCTGGCAACATGGTGTCAACCACCCGAGGGCCCGCGGACTCCTGAAGAAGGAGGAAGATAGAGAGAGGTAGTTTGAAGAGCTGCACAGACGATGATACGACATTCTTACGTCCTGCCTCTCTCCACATGTCCACTCCCATATGGAGGCCTCATGGAGGCCTACACCTCTCCATCGAGGCCGTACCCAGTTTCTGCTGCCTCCCGGATCATCGGGGATGTGCTTTGGGATCTTGGGGTCAAAGTGAAGGGCATGGAAGGCTGATGTTAACCTCGTACCTGAGTCTCAGTTTGGCCAGAGGAGGAGGTGGAGGAGAAGAGTCTTTGGAGGGCGATCCTGACAGAGGGCAGCTGGCTCTTGTCTGCGGAGGAGACATGTCCAAACATGTAAGAGGACAGAGGAAGGGACATATTAAAGGGTGGACCTGTCTCCTCGTGTAGAGGAGGTGTCCTGTCACCTGAGCCCGTGTGGTTGGTGGAGGTCTCCGGAGGAATGGGCCCATTACATTCTTCCGGCGCTGCGGTCTGTGGGGAGAAGATGGTCGATGTCTGCGTCATCCTTTCTTCAACTTACACCACAACCCTGAACGTGTTGGTATATTTTCCCACCTTATCCCCACTCTCCTCTCCGCCCTCCTCGTCGACAAAAGCGAAGGACTCCCAGCTGACTTTGGAGCCCTGACCTGGTGAACTCTGACCTCTTTCAAAGACTCGCCTCTCTGGTGAGAGCCACCAGTCGAAGAGGGCCTGAAGCTCCGTCCTCTCAATGGAGCCCAGGAGAATCATGGATTCTGCGGAGACCAGTATCTCGTGACTCGGTTCAGACTTTGGTGACTGGTTCAAATGCTTCTTCACGCCTCTGCACCAAGTGTGAAGCTGCTCCTGGCCTTGGTTTAGCTTAGCTCAGCATAAAACCCTGAAACAGCGGGAGCTTTTAAAAAGGGGACTCTGACCCAGATTTGACTTTCTCCTCTCGCTACATGTGGAGGACCTCCTGAGTGGGAGCAGGGATTCCTAGAAGTATCTCGATTCTTAAAGTCAGCGTTTGTGAATCTGGTGGGATGTTCTTTTGTACTTTTCACAGAATCAGGAGGATTTTTTCCTACTTGTTTACAGTCTTTATAAAAGCCAAGATGAAATTCTCCTGATGCAGCTTCACTCTCAGCGAAGAGACATGAAAGTAGGAATGATATCAGAAATATACCTTTAGAGTCGACCAGAGGGATGGTTTTCAAAGTAGTGGTCTCCAGCAAGTGGTTCAGTTCCCGATAGTTGGAGTGAGCAGAAAGAAACTTCACTCTGCGCACCATGATATCCTCCACAAAGATGTTATACTTGCTGAAGAGGCCCGAGAAACCACAATATATAGTTTTCATCACGAGATGATAGATATGTGGTCCAAAACATAAACAGGAACATAAACAGGAAGTATTCACTTTACCTGATGTGCCCGAGGGCCAGCTCAGGCAGGTAGGGCAGCTTCTTCACCTGAATGATGGAGTCGTAGAGGGAAGGCTGCAGACCCTGGGCCACCATGTTTGCCAGGATGACCGCCACCATCATGGGCAGGATGTGGGAGATCTGACCGGTCAGCTCGAAGCAGATCACTGCAGTGGAAACGGTGTGAGTGACAGCTCCCGTCATTGCTGCTGCACCTATCAGAAAAGAGGAGGGAGGATGGTCTTAAAGGTCTTTCCTCCAGCAGGTACCTGTGCAGCAGAAAGGGACCTCTACACATCACCTCCAAAACATTTATTCTCTCACGTCTCTTCAATTGTCATTCTACTACCTTCATCGTGTGAAGACTCTGTGGTCAGGCTTTTAACTAAATCTATTCATTTAGTCTACATTTTTCTTTATTATTTTATGTTCTATGTTTATACATTGTAGTCAGTTTTGGTTTATATTTCTATATTTACTGTCTTTATTCTTGTCAGTTTTTTTAATATTATTTTAGGTTTAAGCATTTTAGTCAGTTTTTATAGAATTCTTCTTTTTTTTTAGAGTTTTATTGTTTTTTACTTCCTCTGGTGTTTCCTCAGTTCCTGTTTTTAATGCATTTATAATAATAATAATAATACATTTAATTTATAATGCACTTTACATTTGGATCTAATCTCAAAGTTCTACAAAGTAAAAGCAGATAAAAGCATCAATAAAAAATTTAATAACAATTATATAAAAACATGACAAAAAGCATTAATGTTAATTAAAGTTATAGGTTCTGCTAAAAAGGAGAGTTTTAAGTCCTTTTTTAAAGTCTCAGTCGTCTGTGGAGCCCTGAGATGGTCAGGGAGGGTATTCCACAGACGAGGGACAGCAGAACAGAAGGCCCGATCCCCCATGGTGCTGAGCTTAGTCCGGGGAAGGAGGAGGCGGTATGAGTGGGTAGAACGAAGGGATTGTGTCGAGGTCAGTGGGGTGAGTAGTTCTTTCAGGTAGGGGGGGTGTGTTACCATGGATACACTGGTGAGAGAGGAGAGAGATCTTATAATCCATCCTGGTGGAGATGGGAAGACAATGAAGTGATGAAGAACGGGGGTGATGTGTTCGTGTTTAAAGTCTCCTCAGGATCCTTCAGATGTTTTGAACATACTGAAGTCTTTGAAGACATTTATCAGGGATCCCGATGAGAAGTGATGAAGGTCGTTACAGTAATCCAGTCGGGAGGAGACGAACGTCTGTAGTTGAGGGTTGTTTTAAAATTGTTTTAGTGTATATCCTGTTTTTATATATAGTTTTCGATGGGTGTGTTAGGCGATAAGGGGAAATTGTTTTTATTGTTTTTGAAATTGTTGTTTACTTTTTGTATGAAAAGTGCTACATAATTAGATATTGATTGATTGATTTATTCATGGGTCACAAGTACATACAAATATACATATATATATATATATACATACATATATATATATATATATATATATATATATATATATATATATATATATATATATATATATACATATATATATATATATATATATATATATATATATATATATATATATATATATATACATATATATATGTTACTCATGTCCTCCCAGTCAGACCTCCCCTCTATCCACCTTGTCCTAAAATCATTTATTGCTCACATCAGTGGATTTCTTGTGATATTTCTTTTTGACATTGGTAACCTGTAGCGCCTCCCTGACGGTAAAAGTTCACATTCCCTGTCATTGGGTCATTGATGACTCTGAGTTTTGATTGTCACAGAGCTGCAGTGAAGATTTGAGGCCATGTTCTCGATCTTCTGCAGCTTCTTCTTCCTCTCCAAGTTCAGACTACCAAACCACCAGATCTTATTAAAAGATAAAATGCTTTCTATCAGGCTAACCCTAACCCTAACTCTAACTCTAACTCTAACTCTAACCCCTAACTCTAACCCTAACTCTAACTCTAACTCTAACTCTAACCCTAACTCTAACTCTAACTCTAACCCTAACTCTAACTCTAACCCTAACCCTAACTCTAACTCTAACTCTAACTCTAACCCCTAACTCTAACCCTAACTCTAACCCTAACTCTAACTCTAACCCTAACTCTAACTCTAACTCTAACCCCTAACTCTAACTTCTAACTCTAACCCCTAACTCTAACTTCTAACTCTAACCCTAACCCTAACTCTAACCCTAACTCTAACTCTAACCCTAACTCTAACTTCTAACTCTAACCCCTAACCCTAACCCTAACCCTTATACACATCAAAACTCATCAGTTTGTGTCACGGGTGGAGACGTTGAGAACATTTGCTAAAAATGTGGTTTGTTTTTATTTCAAAGGTCATATTTGTAGTAAGATAAGACAAACGGAAACATTCTCTCCTGATTTTGTTGATATTTGTGTTTATCATGCTAAACTGTGTTGGACCTTCTTTCAAATCATTTTGATATAAAAAACCAAACCTTTCATAGACCTAAAATATGTTTTAAATACTGATGGTATTTATGGGGCATAAGGGTTATTCCATATTAAACCCCCACTGTGACAAAGTGATGGACCCCAACAGCGAGCGGCTGGTTGTTTCTCCATTAGCAGCAACAGCTGCAAAGAATCGCTCCTACAACAACCACAGATCTTCCTCTGTGGACTTTTGGTCCACTCGGCTTCTAGATCAGAATAGTGGAGCTGGACCACAGGACCGCTCCTTCAGGTCACTCCACAGCATCCAAACGGTGTTCAGGTCCAGACTCTGAAAGGCGACTCCAAAACCTTCATTTTACTCCGGTTGAGTCACTCGGAGGAAGAGCTGACCTTCTGCTGGGAACTGTGGTCTTCCTGCATGACCCTAAAATTTTCTCGTAGAGGTCAGCTTTCATTGTGAAGCAGTGAGGCGTCCTTCCATCGTCACACTGATACCTCGGTGCCTCAGCTGAAGTCCTTTTATGGAATGATTTACCCTTGATGTAACACCAGCCCTATCATCCAGAACGTTTGAGGGGAGCATTGAGTCCTCCATGAGTCCATAGAACATTCTCCTGGCTCTGAGTCATCGAGGTCAGAGTGCTCTTCTGCATGAACAGTGGCTTTCATCTTACCACTATCTCAGGGAGGACATTTTTCCTGTTCTTCTTAAAGGTGGGGCCTCCTCTGACCTTCACTGAGGTCAGAGTGGACTGTTGCTAGTTTGGAAGGTCGGCTACCTGTCTTCTCCGTTGTAGATAATGCGTCTCATTGTGGAACAGGGGAGTACCAGAACCTTAGAAAAAGCTTTGGAATGATTGTAAGATCGTGGAAGACACGCCTTCCAGTATATTAGTTTGTTGTGCATCAAACCAAAAGCTACAATCACAATACGAGGATCCAGAAGGGGGAACAAACAAGTTGACGAATCAGAGTTAATACAATCAGTAGGTTCTGATGTTTGGACTGGGTCGGCCGATCCTCCGGTGAGTCATGAGGTCATTCCTTTGGTACCTCTCAGTCAAACCTCCAAGCAATGAGGCCCTCACAAGTCCTGTGTCACCTCAAGAGGTATATCTTAGAAAGAGCCTGATCTCCAGTTTCTCTTGAGTTCTGAGGAAGACCACCAGGCCAAAACGTTAGCCAGCATGTTGATGTGAGAAGGCTAAAATAAATGTGTGTAACAAAGATGATACGACTATAATTTAATAGATATGTTGATCAGACTGATGTATTTCAATCACTATAGTGGAATATTCTTTGTTTTGGCATAAAGTTCTACTGGTGGTACCCACAGTCTGACTAACTAACTTTAGTTCTGTGAGGGTGAAGACCCTCTCACCCTGTAGATGTTTGATTGGCAATACTTTCTCAAAACACGGAACTGGGCAGAATTCATCCCAAAAACCTCCACTTAAGATAATATTCCCTCATTTTTGCGATTTTCATTCTTGCCTTTAAAGGTTTATTTGTGGAACTTGGAGTTTACAGAGTCAAGGAGAAAATGGTATCGTACAAAAACCTCGTCTCCAATAAAACTCCCAACAGATCAAGACCAACGGGTGCAGCTGTTCGGTGACGGCTGATGGATCGCTGTGACCGCAGAGGAGTTCAATCCCAGGTGGTCAAACATCAGGATGGAGGACCCTGACATCAAAATCAGGTCTAGACTTCCTACGTGCGTCTGAAGGTCCGTGGGACCCTGACCACAGAAGTAGATCAGAAGACTCACCGATGACGGCGTAACCTCCGGGGAGGATGCGGTAGACTATCCCATCAAACAGGATCCCATTGGGGAAAAGAGTTGCCATGATCTCTCCGACGAGGCGACCAAAAGCCGCTCCTTGAGGAGGGAGATAAAACACGCCGTTAAAGACAAATTCAATTAAAGCTCAGTGGAAGATGGAACTCAAAATCCTTTACCCAGTATGAAGACGGGCATAAAAGCCCCTGAGGGGATGGGCATCGTGGTGGAAACCGCCGACATCCAAAACTGTGGCACAAAGACAGGAACAGGTAGAATCCACACCGGTGCCGGGGAATCCTAATGCCATCTCATACATTCAAAACAAGTACCGCAGCCGACCACAGGGGAAAATACCTTCATGACGAAGAAGAGGAGGAGGATGACAAAGACGCTGACGTGTGGATGGAGCCACGCGGAGGAGCGACCCAGGCCAGCCGGAGCAGAAGACGCTGTGATTTTGGTCCAGGTGAAATTATCAAAGAGGGAGTTGATGCACTCCCGAGGCATGAGCTGCCAGAAAGGAAGAAATGAAAGTAAACAACAACAAACGGAGCTTCAGACACGAGCGACTCCAGACGAAGAGGAAGAAGCTTAGAAACGAACAAGGTGTGTCAGGAAAATAAGTCAAGACAACCCGGTTGAAGTCATTGATGCAGGTTTTGGACCAGAATATTGAATAGATGTGAATAGAAAAGGATAAAATAACAGTAATAGAAATAAAAGGCAAATACAAATATATGGTAAATACTGTTTATAAACTGTTTACACTGTTTCACTGCAAAAAACAAATTCAGATAATTCAAAATGTAGAATTTAAATTGTAACATAGAAAAAAAAGCGACCGACGTTTTAAGTTTGATGTATGTTGTTTTTTATATGTGGTCAAACCTGTAGATCTGAGCTGTGAGGGTTCACGGCTGAACCTGAACAGAACCGATCCGGCGTCCCTCAGATAGAATTCAGATCGCCGAGATTCAAATCGTTTTCAAAGTGTTTGCTAAATGATTTAAGTCTTTAGTGGTGGTTACATCTCAGAATACGGAGCCTCTAAGTTACCTTTACCCAAACGTAACAGAGCTGAACCCCCGCACTTGACTATCGCAGCAGGGACACTGGTAC
>JBBDHG010000203.1:32500-67500 GCA_037951165.1 Lophius americanus | reverse complement strand
TGTTTATCTTTTATGTTTATCTTTTTATGTTTATCTCTTTATGTTTATCTTTTATGTTTATCTCTTTATGTTTATCTTTTATGTTTATCTTTTATGTTTATCTTTTATGTTTATCTTTTATGTTTATTTTTTATGTTTATCTCTTTATGTTTATCTTTTATGTTTATCTTTTATGTTTATCTTTTTATGTTTATCTCTTTATGTTTATCTTTTATGTTTATCTTTTTATGTTTATCTTTTATGTTTATCTTTTTATGTTTATCTCTTTATGTTTATCTTTTATGTTTATCTTTTATGTTTATCTTTTATGTTTATCTCTTTATGTTTATCTTTTATGTTTATCTTTTATGTTTATCTTTTTATGTTTATCTCTTTATGTTTATCTCTTTATGTTTATCTTTTATGTTTATCTTTTATGTTTATCTTTTATGTTTATCTTTTATGTTTATTTTTTATGTTTATCTCTTTATGTTTATCTTTTATGTTTATCTTTTATGTTTATCTTTTTATGTTTATCTCTTTATGTTTATCTTTTATGTTTATCTTTTATGTTTATCTCTTTATGTTTATCTTTTATGTTTATCTTTTATGTTTATCTTTTTATGTTTATCTCTTTATGTTTATCTTTTATGTTTAACTTTTATGTTTATCACTTTATGTTTATCTTTTATGTTTATCTCTTTATGTTTATCTCTTTATGTTTATCTTTTTATGTTTATCTCTTTATGTTTATCTTTTATGTTTATCTTTTTATGTTTATCTCTTTATGTTTATCTTTTATGTTTATCTTTTATGTTTATCTCTTTATGTTTATCTTTTATGTTTATCTTTTATGTTTATCTTTTTATGTTTATCTCTTTATGTTTATCTTTTATGTTTATCTCTTTATGTTTATCTTTTATGTTTATCTTTTATGTTTATCTTTTATGTTTATCTTTTATGTTTATTTTTTATGTTTATCTCTTTATGTTTATCTTTTATGTTTATCTTTTATGTTTATCTTTTTATGTTTATCTCTTTATGTTTATCTTTTATGTTTATCTTTTATGTTTATCTCTTTATGTTTATCTTTTATGTTTATCTTTTATGTTTATCTTTTATGTTTATCTTTTTATGTTTATCTCTTTATGTTTATCTTTTATGTTTAACTTTTATGTTTATCACTTTATGTTTATCTTTTATGTTTATCTTTTATGTTTATCTCTTTATGTTTATCTTTTATGTTTATCTTTTATGTTTATCTTTTATGTTTATCTTTTATGTTTATCTTTTTATGTTTATCTCTTTATGTTTATCTTTTATGTTTAACTTTTATGTTTATCACTTTATGTTTATCTTTTATGTTTATCTCTTTATGTTTATCTTTTATGTTTATCTTTTATGTTTATCTTTTTATGTGACACTTTTTCAAAATGTTGTCAGAACTAGTTCAATTTCATTCCTGACATGTGAATAAAGGAAGAGAATCGTGAAAAGATTAAAACCGACTCTTACAAACAGGCAAGAAAATTTATATTTGATGAGTTCAAAGAAGGAGAAGAAGGAGAAGGTGAAGGGAGAAGGAGAACGGGAAGGAGAAAGTGATGGAAAAGGAGAAGGTGAAGGAGAAGGAGAAGGTGAAGGTGAAGGAGGAGGTAAAGGAGAAGGAGAAGGTGAAGGGAGAAGGAGAACGGGAAGGAAAGGTGATGGAAAAGGAGAAGGTGAAGGAGAAGATGAAGGTGAAGGAGAAGGAGAAGGAGAAGATGAAGGTGAAGGAGAAGATGAAGGTCAAGGAGAAGGAGAAGGTGAAGGAGAAGGTAAAGGAGAAGGAGAAGGAGAAGGAGAAGGAGAAGATGAAGGTGAAGGGAGAAGGAGAACGGGAAGGAGAAAGTGATGGAAAAGGAGAAGGTGAAGGAGAAGGTAAAGGAGAAGGAGAAGAAGAAGGAGAATGTGAAGATAAAGGAGAAGGTGAAGGAGAAGGTGAAGGTGAAGGAGAAGGAGAAGGAGAAGGTGAAGGAGAAGGTAAAGGAGAAGGAGAAGGAGAAGGAGAAGATGAAGGTGAAGGGAGAAGGAGAACGGGAAGGAGAAAGTGATGGAAAAGGAGAAGGTGAAGGAGAAGATGAAGGTGAAGGAGAAGGAGAAGGTGAAGGAGAAGGAGAAGGTGAAGGAGAAGATGAAGGTGAAGGAGAAGATGAAGGTGAAGGAGAAGGAGAAGGTGAAGGAGAAGATGAAGGTGAAGGGAGAAGGAGAACGGGAAGGAGAAAGTGATGGAAAAGGAGAAGGTGAAGGAGAAGGTAAAGGAGAAGGAGAAGGAGAAGGAGAATGTGAAGATAAAGGAGAAGGAGAAGGTGAAGCAGTGAGGTTGTTATTACAGAGTTTTGTCTCTTCATCTTCTTCTCAGGACGGTTTAGAGTCTCACTAATCGCCTGGTTAGTTGAATTAAGTAAACTTTATACACAGTTGTGTATAAACAACTAGTAAAACCCACTAGTACAACACTATTGAAGGAGTATTATTTAAGTAGAAAGTACTTCATTCTGAGAAAGATATAATAATAATAATAATAATACATTTCATTTATAATGAAGAATTTCCACAGCTGGAATTCACAATTTGATGCTTTTTGGGTCAAATACACTTTATAAAGAACATTTCTGATGAACTTAAAGAAATAACTTCAACTATTAACCCAAATGAAATGAAGTTTTGAGTAATTCCTTCATCTAAGTTGTAAATACATCATTTAATGGAGTGTTACCTGTTGTAGTCAGGTTTGAGTTTTTGGCTCATCAAACTCTTTCTGGTTACAGTGTTTACTGTTTGGAGTCACGTTACAGCCGTTACAGATTCTGACGAGGGGCAGCGCCTCAAACATGATCTCAAAATGTTCTTTACGTGAGTCCATTGGACTATTTTATGGATTTTTCTGCTTTCTGTCTAATTAAAGACAGAAAGCTTTAATACATATATATATATATATATATATATATATATATATATATATATATATATATATACATATATATATATAACATTCCCCCGGGGCAGCATGTATCTGCTAAAGAATAAGGGGCCAGGGATGGAACCCTGGGGGACACCACAGGTCACAGGGCAAACGAGGAAGAGATATTAACCATGACTATTGAGAATGTCCTATTTGTTAAGTAAGATTGTTTGGTATATTAAAGAATGTGAGGAGTAACTAAACAGAATCATGTAACTGTCATGTGAATGTAGAAATGTGAGCGTCGACGGCGGCGCCGCTGAGTTCTACGTCACACAGGTGAAGTGACATATCTTTGACACGCTGAGGTTAGATCTCTGATCGGTGTGGTCCAGAAGTTGTGATTGATTACATACGGAAGAGTGCAGGTGGAACAGTACCTCCCAACGGAGTGCCGAAGCAGCATCCCACACCGACGGCGCAGCCAACAGTCAGAATATCTGTGTAACCGTAAGGGTTCTACTGACACACAGAACGGGGGGGGGATGAGAGACGAAGAGGGATGTAAGATGTGACAGCATGAAGGGGAAAACGAAGATGAGGAGAGGTGAGACAACAGATAGACAGAGGGAATGAGGGATGGTGTTTGGGGAGGACGTGATGGAAAGTAAGGGGGGAGAATCGACAGAAGGGGAACAAAATGGGAGAAAGTGAATAAATAATGCTGACTGAAGTTAAATAAAGAAAAACAGAATCACAGACGGGGGAATCTTCATCGTCAGGGTTATATAAAGCAGAGGAGGAACATGCCAGGGGGATCAATCAGACTCAAAGAGGACAAGTAATCAATCAGGAAACAAACAAATATGTCATATATATATATATATATAAATACTTTATTTTGAATATTTGAAGTTTGCTGCTTTGGGAACCAGAACTAAATGATTGACGGCTCCTGGAAACAATCGCTGGCCGGCGACGCTGTAATAAATAATAACTCGCGCTGAGGCAGGACGCCATCGGAGCCAAAGGTCAAAGGGATGACCCGCTTCTATGGAAAATACATTTTTGTGTTTCATTATCAATATTTAGATGAAAGACTGAAAATGTTTTGTTTTTATGTAAAACATGAAGCCGCAGGAATAATGTTTTTATTTACGTCTGTCTCAGCTTCTTTAGCCGCTGCTAGCCTCAAGCTGTCATAAGCTGGAACGCAGCCGAAGCTGTGTAAATCTATTTATTGACTTATTTGTTATTTATCCAAAAGAGTAAACTAGATGTGAGATAGAGGCACACAGAAGGGTCCCGCAAATATAAAAATGATAGATAATAAAATGTTAATGTGATTAAAGTGACTCTTTTTTTTTTTCTTTTTCCGAGGGACATAAAAGCCGTTTCTGGCTCTGATTCTTTGTCCGTCTGGATCGTTTCCATGACAGCGTCAGACGTCGAAAGGACCATCTCTACTTTGAGGATGATATTTTATCCTGCGTTGCCGCTTGAATGTTTTTGTGTGGATCCGTCATTCAAAGATCAAAGGAGTAAACCGACGGTTCAACACTTCTTTTCTTAGGGGAAACCAGGTCAGGGGCGAAGCAGAGGGAAACCTCAGAATGACATGACGAAGAACAAACTTAACTTAAAGGCGCCCATCTGTGAGTCTCTACACGGACCAAAGAACTAGTGGTGGATGGTCATAAACTTGTGGCTGACATTCACATGTATGTGGAAGGTTTTCATAAATTTAAGGTCCAGTCAGAGTTGGTCACAGTTTCTTCTCTGCAGAGTCACATTCTGGTGTGAGGGGTCTTAAATCAAATAGTGTATATAAGGAACATGATAGATATGTATTATATAAGTAGTATCCATGTGTGTACTCTGTCTTTGGCTGTCAGCAGGCGACTGTATAATTAGATTCATGTAGAATCTAATTATACAGTCCTTCAGCTCTCGCCCATGTCAGATGTTTCTTCGGGCCTGTTCTCACTAAAGCCGCCAGTCAGATCTTTCTGACAGACGGCAGGTTCAGCCGCGCTGACGTCAGGTTTCCCCTCTATACGTGAAGTTTACCTTCAGCGGAAGAGAACTTAAGCTCTTTTAAAGAATACAGAAGCGTTTGGATTAGTCATAACATCTGACCGTGACATCATCATCATCATCATCATCATCATCATCATCATCATCCACAGAGCCAGACAGACGTGAAGGAAGTTAGAAATGATCACATGATAGAACATGGAACTCAGTCATAGGTTTTAGAAGCTTTGTCTAACCCTACTCTCATTGGCCAGTCTTCATTTCTGGGGCGGGGCTTAGTGGGGCGGGGCTTAGTGAGGTGTTAATTAAGCTTAGTTAGCTTCAGTTCAATAATAAGAAAAACCATTTAAAAATAATAAAAAACACCCTCTCATTTTTTACACATTATTAATTAATTGTTTATATTAGAACGTATTTACTGCCAGTACGTTTGATAAAAGGTGATGTTTTAAAGCTTGTTTCACGTGGTGGGGAATAAAGTAAAACTCCCTGATGTCACTGATTTAAACTTCATGTCAGAGGTTTAATGGTTTTGTTGTTTTGCCTCATACCTTTAAATAATCATGATCAGATCAAATGATCAGGTTTATTGACATAATTCAGCATTTGTTCAGAAGCTGCTGCTTTCTATGGAGAAAAACACATTTGTCCTGTTTTTCTGGATTAAATTGATGATTATCTCAGAATTCTAAGACAAATAACATTCCGCTTTATTCTTTCTGAATGAAGGAGAAGTCAGTCATCCCTCTTGATTCAACACTTGCCTGATTGCAGGTCAGAGCCGTCAGCCGAGCTCCTGAAACATTTCACATGTGATGAAGGAATCCGGAGACATGCTGCCGTGTCAGCGGGTCGCAGGGAGTTCACCGGAACAACTGCTCAGCATTTAGGTACCATTGTAAAGTCTACAGCTAATAAAACACTATGTATGTTAATATCATTATTCTAAAGTTTGATACAGGCGGACATGTTTGCCGACATAGAAAACAGATATTATGTAAATTAGATCACGTCCACGGATTGTGAGACATACTGGAGATTCAGAAAGTGAATGCATTACACTTTAGTACGCTCAAAATAAATATGTATTTAATAATATTTAATATTTATTCACTTTAATTACATGTAAAAATTTGGATCATATTATCTGAACATTAAAAAAAATTTTTTTTATGGGATGCCTATTTGTCCTTAAAGCAGGAATGAAACAAGTAAAAATAATATTTATGTAGTATTCACAATAAATAGTATTTCTATTTCCCCTCCCTGAAAACGATTTGTAAACTCATCTCTCTACGCTAGAAGATGTTTAACCTCTGTTCATATTTCTTTTCATTCTTAATATAATGTATTATTTAAAATGTATGTTGTTTCTAATCAATTTGAATAAATCTGTTTTCCTTTTTTGATTATTCAGATGAAGTCAAATAGATGCGAGTACCAGAACTATACAATGATTCTGTTTTCTGGTTCCCGTCTTTCTGCTGATTAAAGCTCAGCAACTCGGGGCTCCAAGGTCATAATCCTCGTCCAGCCACCGAGATAATATTAACCTTAAACTATTCTGTTTCTTTAGAACTTATAATCTCAGGATAAATCAATCTGCGAGTTTCTGTTTATCCCGTCGTTCCTCCCTTCATATAGAGGGCGTCGGTTTGAGGCCAGATTTAACCTCCACGTGTCGAGGAGGACAAAGCTGGTCATCAGAAGACGGAGCCCGATCGGGTCAGAAGGGGGACGAGCGGAACCAGACTTGCCTCCGACGGGGGCAGCGAAACAGGTGGCCACTCCCACCGCACACGCACACACCAACAGGTCCTGGTTATGGATGCCATTCTGGTGTTAGGGGTCAAAGGTGAATCCAGACAGGGAGGGAGGGAGAAGAGCGGGGACACAGTCGAGCAGGAAAGAACCAGACGAGAGGGGAAGTGGCGACAGAGAAAGCAGGGAAAGATGGAGACATTTTATTCACCTGCCAGACTTTAACATCACACTATTAATACAACGAGACACCAACACGGAGAAGATCACAGGAGGGGCGGGGCAACACTCACAGAGTCCACAGCCTGTTTTTAATACGTGTCAAAAACTCAACAATCATTTGTTAGTTGAAATCTTCTCAAGAGAAAAAATTATGGACAATTATTTAAAGGTGTAGATACAAAAAAAAGATGGTTCCCAGGCCATCCAAATAATATATCATCCAATCTGTATTTGAGATGAACGAACGCCGCCGCGCCCGCGTCTCTTTGATGCTGAGCTGAAGCGCTTTAAATAGTTGATGTTTGTCAGCGTTAAAGGTTTGTTAAGAACTAACAGTCATAAATACAGAGTAGAGCTGAGGCTCATGGGAATATCAGCCGCTCTGGAGTGACTCATCTAACGTTCAAGCTTGTTTCTGTCTGTGGTTAAAACACGAGAGGGCAGCGAATCACCCAGTGATCACGGAGACCTGGTCCGGGGTTCAGTCCACTCAGTCGCCGCGGGTCTGTCGGACCAACAGACACGATCATCCTCTGAGACTTTGAGCACGACCAAAATCTAAACAATAGTCTTTAGAGTCAGTAGGAAATCCTGGAACCGGATCGGCCGACAAGAAAGATAAACGTTAGGATGAATCGATTGTGGTCCGCGCAGACACGAGGCTTCTGGGTACTGCGTTCTGTTTGGGCCAGGGCCTCAGCTTACCTCATAGACGCCAGAGAAGATGGACATGAGTCGACTCAGAACCGCAGCACAGATACTGGCGATGTGGACAAATGGACCCTGGAGGAGACAGGAGGAAGTCAGAGACCCTGAAGAACCCAGACCGCCACCGACTGTGTCTTTAAAACATGCCGTCTGAACCAGAACACGTCGTACAAGAACAAACAGATCAATGTATGAGTTCTGGTTCTCACAGTAACACTGCGACTATAATGAGGGAAATAAATGAGGTCTCCTCCTGAGGACCGGAATCATTTGATCCCACGAGAGGATGAAGAGGAGCACCGCCACAGAAGGTGATTTATTATCTTCCAGCGTACATGAAGTGTTCAAATGGAAATAATAGAGGAGGGAGGTGATGTTTACGATGCTGGATCCATAAATGATGTTGGATCCATAACTAGAGATAGAAGGAAGGATGAAGAGGGCCGTTGTCTACCTCTTTTCCTACTGGCATCCCGCTGCCCAGCCCGGCAGTCAGTCCAACCACTTTAGCGACGAACGCTTTGAGGGTCAGGTACTCCTTCAGTACGACGCCCCTCAGGATGGTTTTCAGCTCTGGGATACCGGAACCTGTGAGGTAAACAGAGCAAATATGGAGGAGGGGACTTGTTGTCTGAGCCGGAGGATGGCGGGTGAAGTAAAAGCTGGAATCATCTCAAATGAAAAAAACAGACATGATAGAAGAAGAAAAGAAAGAGGGAGCGGACGGATGACGGATGACGGATGACGGATGACGGGAGCTCACCGATGGCCTGTGGGGAAACGAGGTGACAGAAGAGCGACGCAAACATGACAAGGATCATGGGATAGGTAACCCAGGCCAGGTACTGGAGCAGCACATTGTCCTTAAGCTCCCCGTGTATCCATTTATACGCTGGAAGATGGAAGAGAGAAGATTAAGTAAATCCACAACCATAGTTATGAAGAATAGAACCATCCTCTCCCTGCCTTTGGACACGGTCACCTTGGAGGCTCTTAGCGCTGGCATAGTCCATACTCCAGCTGACCAGAGCCATAGTCAGTCCCAGAAGAACCAAAAATATCCAGTCCTCCCCCAGCTTGGTCACTATGTACCGCCGAACACGGGCCCAACAATCTGGGAGAGACATAAAAATAAACTCGATTTATTGACGATGATTTATTTTGTATTAATGATGCCAATTTCACAAATGCATATTCTGATGCACCTGAACACATCACCGTGTGTTTTCAGGTCTTTTTACATCTGACACCTTTAACCAGGCGACCCAGAGACGGTCAGCGGACCACGGCTTGTACTCAGGTAGGCCCCAATTACCATGAACCTCCTCTTTGGATCCAGAGCAACCTCGCTGCTTACTCAGGTGCTTAAATGGCTTTGAAGACCCCCTACTTACCTGCTATGCCACAGGTATGGAGCCATCGCCCCCCAAATCCTCTCCAGCGTACCTTGATGGTCCGCTCCACCTCCTTCTGTTCTCCCACAGCACCGTCAGCTCCAGGAGTTCTGTGGCTGAATAGTGACTCTCCATTCCCCTCTGGGCTTCAACGCCCCTCCTGCCTGGTCTGAGGGAACCTGAACCTGAACCTGAACCTGAACCTGAACCGCCTCCTGACGCAGCGGGTGACCTTCCTCTGAAGGATCTCAGAGTCAGGAAGAAGATTCATGGAGTAGCAGAGGGAGCAAAATACCTCCTGAATGATCTGAACGTTAACAGATTTTCAGGTTGGACTTTGGTTTCATATGAATCCTGTGGAAAAATAAAGCTAATAGTTTGAAGGAGAGGAGAAAGTGTCTCCTGGAGGAGGAGCAACATCTCCCTCATCTAAAATACTCTACTTCTAAAATGTGCTTGAAGAGGTTTCATAAAGTATGTTAATATTTGATGCAGCTGAAATCCTTTGTATGGCTGAAGCTGAAGAAATACTTGATCTCATTCTCCCATGATGCATCTCACTGACATCCCCTCACTCTCGCCGGTCTGGTACTGATCCAAACTCCGGTTATGGTTCAGACCATCTGATGAAATGTTGGGGGGGGCACCATCATCGTTGTGATATTAAACTGGGACACTGAGTAGGATGAAGATCTGATGAAGAATCAAGGGATGTAATCTTACACGTAACACATAAAAGATGAAGATGAACTTCTTAAAGTCAGTGACGTAGACTTTTGACACTTTGATGTCCCGCTCCTCTGATTGGTTGAAGACAACTTAAAGATCTTTACTGTCTATAACTTAAATATATTTACTGTCTATAACTTAAAGATCTTTACTGTCTATAACTTAAAGATATTTACTGTCTATAACTTAAATATATTTACTTTCTATAACTTAAATATCTTTACTGTCTATAACTTAAATATATTTACTGTCTATAACTTAAAGATCTTTACTGTCTATAACTTAAATATCTTTACTGTCTATAACTTAAATATATTTACTGTCTATAACTTAAATACATTTACTTTCTATAACTTAAATATATTTACTTTCTATAACTTAAATATATTTACTGTCTATAACTTAAATATATTTACTGTCTATAACTTAAAGATATTTACTGTCTATAACTTAAATATATTTACTGTCTATAACTTAAAGATCTTTACTGTCTATAACTTAAATATCTTTACTGTCTATAACTTAAATATATTTACTGTCTATAACTTAAATACATTTACTGTCTATAACTTAAATATCTTTACTGTCTATAACTTAAATATCTTTACTGTCTATAACTTAAATATCTTTACTGTCTATAACTTAAATATCTTTACTGTCTATAACTTAAATATCTTTACTGTCTATAACTTAAATATATTTACTGTCTATAACTTAAATACATTTACTGTCTATAACTTAAATATCTTTACTGTCTATAACTTAAATATATTTACTTTCTATAACTTAAATATCTTTACTGTCTATAACTTAAAGATCTTTACTGTCTATAACTTAAAGATCTTTACTGTCTATAACTTAAATATCTTTACTGTCTATAACTTAAATATATTTACTGTCTATAACTTAAATATATTTACTGTCTATAACTTAAAGACCTTTACTGTCTATAACTTAAATATCTTTACTGTCTATAACTTAAATATATTTACTGTCTATAACTTAAATATATTTACTGTCTATAACTTAAATATCTTTACTGTCTATAACTTAAAGACCTTTACTGTCTATAACTTAAATATCTTTACTGTCTATAACTTAAATATATTTACTGTCTATAACTTAAATACATTTACTGTCTATAACTTAAATATCTTTACTGTCTATAACTTAAATATATTTACTTTCTATAACTTAAATATCTTTACTGTCTATAACTTAAAGATCTTTACTGTCTATAACTTAAAGATCTTTACTGTCTATAACTTAAATATCTTTACTGTCTATAACTTAAATATATTTACTGTCTATAACTTAAATATATTTACTGTCTATAACTTAAAGATCTTTACTGTCTATAACTTAAATATCTTTACTGTCTATAACTTAAATATATTTACTGTCTGTAACTTAAATATATTTACTGTCTATAACTTAAATATCTTTACTGTCTATAACTTAAAGACCTTTACTGTCTATAACTTAAATATCTTTACTGTCTATAACTTAAATATATTTACTGTCTATAACTTAAAGATCTTTACTGTCTATAACTTAAATATATTTACTGTCTATAACTTAAATATATTTACTGTCTATAACTTAAATATATTTACTGTCTATAACTTAAATATATTTACTTTCTATAACTTAAATATCTTTACGGTCTATAACTTAAATATATTTACTGTCTATAACTTAAATATATTTACTTTCTATAACTGAAATATATTTACTGTCTATAACTTAAAGATCTTTACTGTCTATAACTTAAATATCTTTACTGTCTATAACTTAAATATATTTACTGTCTATAACTTAAATATCTTTACTGTCTATAACTTAAATATATTTACTGTCTATAACTTAAATATATTTACTGTCTATAACTTAAATATATTTACTGTCTATAACTTAAATATCTTTACTGTCTATAACTTAAATATATTTACTGTCTATAACTTAAATATATTTACTGTCTATAACTTAAATATCTTTACTGTCTATAACTTAAATATCTTTACTTTCTATAACTTAAATATCTTTACTGTCTATAACTTAAATATATTTACTGTCTATAACTTAAATATATTTACTGTCTATAACTTAAATATATTTACTGTCTATAACTTAAATATATTTACGGTCTATAACTTAAATATCTTTACTGTCTATAACTTAAATACATTTACTGTCTATAACTTAAATATATTTACTGTCTATAACTTAAATATATTTACTGTCTATAACTTAAATATCTTTACTGTCTATAACTTAAATATATTTACTGTCTATAACTTAAATATCTTTACTGTCTATAACTTAAATATATTTACTGTCTATAACTTAAATATATTTACTGTCTATAACTGAAATATATTTACTGTCTATAACTTAAATATATTTAATGTCTATAACTTAAATATATTTACTTTCTATAACTTAAATATCTTTACTTTCTATAACTTAAATATATTTACTGTCTATAACTTAAATATATTTACTGTCTATAACTTAAATACATTTACTGTCTATAACTTAAATACATTTACTGTCTATAACTTAAATACATTTACTGTCTATAACTTAAATACATTTACTGTCTATAACTTAAATATATTTACTTTCTATAACTTAAATATATTTACTGTCTATAACTTAAATACATTTACTTTCTATAACTTAAATATATTTACTGTCTATAACTTAAATATATTTACTTTCTATAACTTAAATATATTTACTGTCTATAACTTAAATATCTTTACTGTCTATAACTTAAATATATTTACTTTCTATAACTTAAATATATTTATTGTCTATAACTTAAATATATTTACTGTCTATAACTTAAATATATTTACTTTCTATAACTTAAATATCTTTACTTTCTATAACTTAAATATATTTACTTTCTATAACTTAAATATATTTACTGTCTATAACTTAAATATCTTTACTGTCTATAACTTAAATATATTTACTTTCTATAACTTAAATATATTTATTGTCTATAACTTAAATATATTTACTGTCTATAACTTAAATATATTTACTTTCTATAACTTAAATATCTTTACTTTCTATAACTTAAATATATTTACTGTCTATAACTTAAATATATTTACTGTCTATAACTTAAATATATTTACTGTCTATAACTTAAAGATCTTTACTGTCTATAACTTAAATATATTTATTGTCTATAACTTAAATATATTTACTGTCTATAACTTAAATATATTTACTGTCTATAACTTAAATATATTTACTGTCTATAACTTAAATACATTTACTGTCTATAACTTAAATATATTTACGGTCTATAAATTAAATATATTTACTTTCTATAACTTAAATATATTTATTGTCTATAACTTAAATATATTTACTGTCTATAACTTAAAGATCTTTACTGTCTATAACTTAAATATATTTACTGTCTATAACTTAAATATATTTACTTTCTATAACTTAAATATATTTACTTTCTATAACTTAAATATATTTATTGTCTATAACTTAAATATATTTACTGTCTATAACTTAAAGATCTTTACTGTCTATAACTTAAATATATTTACTGTCTATAACTTAAATATATTTACTTTCTATAACTTAAATATCTTTACTGTCTATAACTTAAATATATTTACTGTCTATAACTTAAATACATTTACTGTCTATAACTTAAATATATTTACTGTCTATAACTTAAATATATTTACTGTCTATAACTTAAATATATTTACTGTCTATAACTTAAATATATTTACTGTCTATAACTTAAATATATTTACTGTCTATAACTTAAATATATTTACTGTCTATAACTTAAATATATTTACTGTCTATAACTTAAATATATTTACTGTCTATAACTTAAATATATTTAATGTCTATAACTTAAAGATCTTTACTGTCTATAACTTAAATATATTTACTGTCTATAACTTAAATATATTTACTTTCTATAACTTAAATATCTTTACTGTCTATAACTTAAATATCTTTACTGTCTATAACTTAAATATATTTACTGTCTATAACTTAAATATATTTACTGTCTATAACTTAAATATCTTTACTTTCTATAACTTAAATATATTTACTGTCTATAACTTAACTATCTTTACCGTCTATAACTTAAATATATTTACTGTCTATAACTTAAATACATTTACTTTCTATAACTTAAATATATTTACTGTCTATAACTTAAATATATTTAATGTCTATAACTTAAATATATTTACGGTCTATAACTTAAATATATTTACTGTCTATAACTTAAATATCTTTACGGTCTATAACTTAAATATATTTACTGTCTATAACTTAAATACATTTACTTTCTATAACTTAAATATATTTACTGTCTATAACTTAAATATATTTACGGTCTATAACTTAAATATATTTACTGTCTATAACTTAAATATCTTTACTTTCTATAACTTAAATATATTTACTGTCTATAACTTAACTATCTTTACCGTCTATAACTTAAATATATTTACTGTCTATAACTTAAATACATTTACTTTCTATAACTTAAATATATTTACTGTCTATAACTTAAATATATTTACTTTCTATAACTTAAAGATCTTTACTGTCTATAACTTAAATATATTTAATGTCTATAACTTAAATATATTTACGGTCTATAACTTAAATATATTTACTCAGGTATTTGAAGCGTATTTTGAGAGACGGATAAATCAGAAACATTTATTTTATTTTTATTTTAGCGTTTAGATGATGATTTATAAATAAGATATAAAAAAACTAAATCAGGTACTTGAAGTTAACTATAGTTACTACTTGCCCTAGTTACTACTTAATCTAGTTACTACTTACTTTGGTTAGTATTTGCTTTTGTTACTACTTACTTTAGTTACTACTAACTTAAGTTAGTAGTAAATAGAGTAAGTAAATAGAGTTATTACTAACTTTAGTTAGTACTTACTTTAGTTACTACTTACTTACTCTAGTTACTACTAACTGTAGTTACTACTTACTCTATTTACTACTAACTTAAGTTAGTAGTAAATAGACTAAGAGTTATTACTAACTTTAGTTATTACTAACTTTAGTTAGTATTTGCTTTTGTTACTACTTACTTTAGTTACTACTAACTTACTCTAGTTACTACTAACTGTAATTACTACTTACTCTAGTTACTACTTACTCTAGTTACTACTTACTTTTGTTACTACTTACTTTAGTTACTACTTACTTACTCTAGTTACTACTAACTGTAGTTACTACTTACTCTAGTTACTACTTACTTTTGTTACTACTTACTTTAGTTACTACTTACTTACTCTAGTTACTACTAACTGTAGTTACTACTTACTCTAGTTACTACTTACTTTTGTTACTACTTACTTTAGTTACTACTTACTTACTCTAGTTACTACTAACTGTAGTTACTACTTACTCTAGTTACTACTTACTTTTGTTACTACTTACTTTAGTTACTACTTACTTACTCTAGTTACTACTAACTGTAGTTACTACTTACTCTAGTTACTCTTACAGTTTTGTATCCACGTCACTCGTCTCCAGCTGTGTTGATGATGTGATGATGTTAAATCTTTGGTAGTACCTTGAGTATTTTCCCAGCTTAGACGAGTACTTTTAAACCAGGTACACATATTCACACCTGCAGGTGTAGTCTGTGTACCTGGTTTCCACCTGACTCATTATTGTTGAAGGGTCATAAGTTGGTTATAAGCTATTGGGTCATGTGACTCGCCCCTCCGGGACTTAAAGACTACAAACATGGACCCCGGCACAGAAGGACGCGTCACCTTGACACTTGGAGTAGGGCCGAGGCTTCTTGGCGGAGGAGGCGTGGCTGTGACGAGACTCCAGGGTCACAGGGTGATGATGACGATGCCAGCGGCCCTGGCCTTTGCGGGCGGGTTCTTCGGCTTGCCCCGCTCGTCTCCTCCATTGTCTCTCCGTCAGCAAACGGGCCGCCTCTCGTCGAGCAAAGTTCCCCAGCTGCTCCCTGTACTCCCCGTAGAGCTGGAACCAGATTGATGAAGGTTACTATACACAAAAAGTGGAATGAATCCCACCTTTGTGACATGAGATGCCTGTTGGGGAGGAAGGAGGGGATCAGAAGGAGAAACACCTGTGATAAGTGAAACCTGGGAGAAGGACTAAACCAGAACCAGCATGAGGAGTCCAAGGAGAAAGAGTTGGAGGTATGTGGGCTGTGTAAGGGAACACACCAACCTGAATACTCTGGCAGACAGAAATAGACAAAATGGCCATAGAGATCGGAAAAACCCCTCCCTGAGAAGAGACGGGGTCTGGAGGGTCGCCAGAGGAAGAGATCCTGGAAGGGGGGACATTCCACATCTTCCCTTCCCTCTATGTGTGCACTTTACACCTACAACCACACACACACACACACACATACACACACACACACATACATATATACACCTACAACCACACACACACACATACATAAATATATACACATACATACATACACACATATATACACACATATACACACACATACATACACCTACAACCACACACACACACACACACACACATACACACACACACACATACATAAATATATACACATACAACATCACACACACATACATATATACACCTACAACCACACACACACACACACACACATACATAAATATATACACATACATACATACACATACAACATCACACACACATACATATATACACCTACAACCACACACACACACACACACACACGCATACACACACGCGCATACACACACACACGCATACATAAATATATACACATACATACATACACACATATATACACACACATACATACACCTACAACCACACACACACACACACAAACATACATATATACACACACACACGCATACATAAATATATACAAATACATACACACACACACACACACATACACACACACACGCATACATAAACATATACACATACACACACACACACACACTTACACACACATACATACATAAATATATACACATACATACATACACACACATACACACATATATACACACACATACATACACACACACACATATACACACACATACATATATACATAAATATATACACATACATACATACACACACACACACACACACATATACACACACATACATATATACATAAATATATACACATACATACATACACACACACACACACACACACATATACACACACATACATATATAAATATATACACATACATACATACACACACATACACACATATATACACACACATACATACACACACACATACATACATAAATATATACACATACATACATACACACACATACACACATATATACACACACATACATACACCTACAACATCACACACACATACATATATACACCTACAACCACACACACACACACACACACACACATACATAAATATATACACATACATACATACACACATATACACACACATATACACACACATACATATATACATAAATATATACACATACATACATACACACATATACACACACATATACACACACATACATATATACATAAATATATACACATACATACATACACACATACACACACATATACTCACACATACATACACCTACAACAACACACATACACACACATACACAAACTCACAGACATATACATACATACATAAACATATACATACACGAATACACACACATACATATACACACACATATACACACATACCTACATATACACACATACCTACATATACACACATACATACATACACACACACATATACACACATACATATACACACACATATACACACATACCTACATATACACACATACATACATACACACACACATATACACGCACACACATATACACACACACACACACACACATACATACACACCAACATACATATACTAACACACACATATATACACATAGATACATACACATATACACACACATATAATCACCCACACACACACACTCACATACACACATACATATACACACACACACACACAACACCCTGTAATCCAGTACGACCCGTTTTCTCTGCTATCCCCTCATTAAAACCGTAGAACCTGTAGCGTGATGCAGATCCGGTACTGAAACCCACGGGTACTGAAACCCACGGGTCACAAGAATCCCATGAGGAGAACCACGGGGAGAACCGATACCTCCAGGACTAACGATCAGGAGTCAATCTCCTTCAACACCTGGACTCACACTGTGACCCTACACACACACTGTGTGTGAAACAGGTTGTGTGACAATGGGAGCTGAGGTATAGTAGAATGGTAATACTATAGTAAAGGTCCCTAGACGAAGAAGAACGGCTGTTCTTCGAGTTCTGCCGGCTGTTCTGTGTCGCTGAAAGTCTCTGCTGCTTCAAAGAGGCGGTGGTCCTGATCGGTGAATCACCACGCCATGACATTTACAATGAACACATGAATAGAGCGCATAGCAGGCGGCCAGCCGGTAAATGTTAGAGGCTCTTGAAAACATTTGATGCCACTAACACACATCATTCTTTAAACCTTACAAACATAAATGATAAATGATAAATGATATCCAGAAAGATTCTGCGGCGCTGAAAACTTTAACAGTCCCCTGTTTAATAGTGGAGCATTCACAGATATACTATGGGAAAGGATATGATGTTATTATTGTCCCAGCGGACTGTCAGTACTGACAGTCAGTAGATGGAACCGAAACATTCTAACTAGAACGACCCGCCTCAGACCGACTCCTGGGGAAAATAAAGATAAAGTTCTACTTCCTGTCCGCTTAGAAAAAAGTGCAGAACTTTTTATGACTGACGGAGATATCTTCATCAAAGAGAATTTTATTTCATCCATATTACATATGACTTTTATTCCAATCTTGATTCCTGATTTCATGCATCTCTAATTGAACTAATATTTTCAGTTTCACATTTAATTGCGTTAATTATGTCATTTTTTTATGTAAAGAAACATTTCCTCCATGAAGGGAACTCTGAAAATACAGTTTTGAACACATTCGGATCATCATCATCGTCATTATTGTCATTCACAGCCACCATCATCAGTTATGATTATTAGGCATAGAGCAAAAACCCGCTGAGTATGACTTTCATTTGTTTCTTTCTTTCTCTCGTTTTTGTTTGTTTGTTTGTTTGTTTGTTTGCTTTGGTTTGCTGCCAGGACAAACAAGAACAAGAAGACGTTTAAATCATCTTCATAAATAAGATATCGTCGTAGAAAGTTTTTCTTTTTCCCCTGAAAAGAATTATTATTATTATTATTATTATTCATAAATATTGTAGGTCGTCAGCTGAGCAGCGACTAAAGTTCAAATACATCCAGGTCAGAAAAATGCTTTCAGCTGTATTTACTGTGTGATCTCTTATTATCACCAACGATACAAACCTAACGTCACTCCCCTCGTATGAATGTAGAAAAAAGACACAGTAATAGTTATAAATGACCTGTGATCAGAAATAAGATTATATCAATAACAACATTGATAACAATAATAATAACTTCTATCATTTCTGAGTGATACCAGGCAGAACATTTCAGCAGGTATTGATTAAGTTACTTCGTTTTCATTGATTTTGTCGGTTACATTTTTGACTATAAACTTCTTTGAGATAATTTCAACACTAATATTTAACCTTCCTTACAGAATGGTTCTGCTGCGCCGTGGCGCCTCACAGAACATTTAAACCATCATTGGATCAGAGAAATCTTCCTCTGCTGAGTTTGTCAGCAGCACTGACATATCTCAATAAAGATGAGGAAGAGTAACTCTGCCAGAGACGCACGAAAAAAGTAAATTATGCTTCACCGGTGAACCAGACGGAGCTTCTGGTCGTCCCCTCAGTACCTGCTCTTCATCAGTGGTCCGCAACATGATGTGGCAGCAGCTCTGCTCTTCCTCTGTCCTTCATCGCAGACAGCCTCACCACTGCGCTACACATTAACCACACAGCACTAATCCATCATCATCATCAAACAGGCGCCGGCACCAGACCCTCAAACCCAGGGACAGTAACAGGGAGAACCTTCCACCGTGAACATTCTTATTCTACATCCCGCCGGTCCAAACACAACAATCACGACGACGGTACCGGTGCCAGAGAAGATTGTGATTTAACGGCCTTCGTCTGAGAAGTAGAACTCTACAGTCTTTACTTTTATTCATCTTTAGTAAGTACAAAAACACCTTTAAATGTTAAACTGACCATGTAAAGCTGTTTTAGTGACAAACATATATTAAAACAGAACCAGGACTTGAGACCTGAGACGGACTTTGATGTAACTTCTAAACCACCGATCCATCAATCAACCATCAAACCTTCTGTTCAAAGTCACTTTAAACGGTTTCAGCCTCATTCAAGGATGATAAATAAACTCAGAAGAAGAAGTCAGGAATAACGCCATTAAAGAAAAATAAAAGTAACACAACAAGATGATAAAGGAATACAAAAGAAAAAAAGAAATAAAATCAGGATCAAAGGTATAAAAATCACATTTATAAGACATTTTATGGAAGCCAGATTGAAGAGAAGGCTTTCTAGTTAATAATTACACACAGTTTCTGCTCCTCTTATGATAAACATTCCAACGAAAAGAGGAAGTTTTCCAGCAGGTGAGAATCGACGGTCCGAGTGAAGCGACCTCATCATGATGATGTCACGGCGCGTTCACAGAGCGACGAGTGACGAGTGTTGTTGGACCAATGGTCCCTCAGGAAACATCAGCTGAGGAGAAATATTAACGCTTCTACTTAAAGAAAAGAGGGAGGGTCCGAGGGCGGAGCAGGAAGAGAGGGTCTTTTATGAGAAGAAGGAGTCTTTGGGGGGAATTTTAGAACGTGAGTAATTACAAAACAGAATCCTTTTCTCATCGGGTTTTTTCCCTGATGAGGTCATTAAAGGGTTAAAGTGAAAACATAACTGTCACAGAGGATGTTGTGATGCACGAAGACGATACCAAACATCGGCACGTTTTCTAACGCCGCGTATAAACGGAGGCGGGAACTCTGACCTCAGGCGACTTCAGAACCTTTAACTCCCCCATCAGAACCTCTTACTGCTCATTCCTAAGAACCACGTTTGGTCTGCTGAGTTCTTCGCTGCCTCAGGTTCATGTCAGCTGTGTTGTTATTTATCTATTGCAGAATTTGAATGTTGGAATGTGATAAAATGGTAAGAAATAACAATCGTATAAAACTCCTAAAAGTTTCCGTGCAGCGAGAAAAGTTCTTCTCTTTGAACCGAATGTCATTATGTCATTTAAAATATTGTCCTGTAAGAGCAGCTACACATGAATGATATTGTTCCTTATACAGTTTATACTGTGTATAAGGAATATATATATATATATATATATATATATATATATATACACAGAATAAATTGTGTATATATATATATATATATATACACAGAATAAACTGTGTATATATATATATATATATACAACAATAAAGATCTTGTTTAGCTATAAGTCATATATGATTATAATATATGCCAAAGATTCTCTCTCTCGGTTCCTCTCATGTAAAGCGCTTTATAAATGAAATGTATTATTATTATTATTATTATTATAATCATTATTATTAGTGTATCGGCCACAGGAGACATGAGGTGAAGGTCTCACCTGGAATCTTGTGATTCCACAAGATTTGAAACAGTTGAAATATTGAAACAGTTGAAATATTGAGACTAAAGGTCGTTTAGAGGATAAAACCGGGATGAATGTCGGGGAGGGAAACAGGAAGTGGTAAAAGCGTGAGAGAACGACTGAAAGCTGTGATTTATTCCCTCCATCTCTCAACCTTGTCTTTATCTTAGCGTCAGCCTGCAGCCTTGAATGTCAATCTGTGCGACACAGGTCAACAACACGGCAGCAGAACGAGGGTCTCCCTGACTTTCACACGATGCTGGTCAGTCTTTGACTCTCCGGTGGGGGGATCTCCCTCGGACCCCTCCTCTTTCTCTCCTTACTCTCCCTCCTGCTTTGATTCTGCTGCACTTTTGTCTGCAGACACATGAAAGCAGCCCACAGTGAGATTTCCAGCTCCTACGGTATTTTTCTGCCATCTTGCTGGATGAGATAAAAGAGAAAAGCGTAAACGATTCTTCCCTCGGCTTTGTAAACAATCCAAATGCTAAATTATGCTGGTGGGCTTCCCAGACCTTTGAATGCATTGGTGGATCAGCGTGTTCTGAACCGCCTTTAACAAGATGCTGCTGCTGTAAAACACCACCAACTGAAGAGGCAGGGGGGGTGGGGGTGGGGGTGGGGGGGGGGGGTATAATCCCAGCGAGGACTGCTAATAGATGCTGAGGTTGAAGGGCAGTGTGTCATTGAGAGTTAATTAAAAAAATAATAGAACATTCCAGCGTTCCTGGTGAGGGGAAGTACAGCGCTGCATATTCATAAAGATGTGTGTGTGTGATAGTGTATGTGTGTGTGATAGTGTATGTGTGTGTCTGTGAGTCTGTGTATGTGTGTGTCTGTGTATGTGTGTATGTGTGTGTCTGTGTATGTGTGTATGTGAGTCTGTGTATGTGTGTATCTGTGTGTCTGTGTGTTTGTGTGTCTGTGTGTGTGATGGTTGGGAGAGAGAGTGTGTGTGTCAGTGTTGTGTTTGTGTATGTGTGTGTGATGGTTGGGAGAGAGTGTGTGTGTGTGTGTGTGTGTGTGTGTGTGTGTGTGTGTGTGTGTGTGTGTGTGTGTGTGTGTTAGTGTTGAGGCCTTAAAACAACATAGTCGTGTCCCATAGCACAAGGTTAATGATAAAATCTGACCCGCTTACTGACAGATAGATCAGGAGATTAAACCACACACACACACACACACACACGCACACACACACACACTCTCTCTTTCCCAACCATCGCACACACACACACACACACAGACACACACACACACTCTCTCCCAACCATCACACACACATACACACACACAACACTGACACACACACTCTCTCTCCCAACCATCACACACACACACACACACACGCATAGAAAACACAGACAAGAGTCTCCATACAAATACACTAATTAACGGGGGTATAATTACATTCAAGCTGTCATGTTGTAATTAAGGCCCTTCAGCGCAGCTATAAGAACAGAATATAAGACTAATAATGAAAGTTTTAGATAATAAAGCCCCTTCCATGTGTTCTGTGTGACGCCACGCTTCCATTTAAACACCAAGTGATGGTAAAGCCTCCTCAAGTAATAAATAAAGGCACAACATGAAACATGAAAGATGAAAGAACAACTGAAAAAGTCAGAACGCTGTCTTCTCTCTGTCCCCGTTTCAAGTCAGAGGAAGAAAAGACTTTAAGTTAGAGATAAACTGGAAACCTTACCAGAAACTGGTCTATATTCAAAACTGTTTCAAACGTGTTGATTCGCTCTCTCATCTTTTGGGCCGCTGCTCCTGCAGACGTCTACCGGTTTATTCTTTCATGTCTTCAACTCACAGTAAATCCTCTAGATGTCTGACGTCTGTCCTGTCCTCGTCTGTGTGACCGACTGTTCAGACGGTACCTGATACCTGCCTCCATACGACACACACACACACTCACATACACATACACAGACACACACTCCCACACACACACACAGACACACACTCCCACACACAGACACACACTCACACATACACAGACACACACTCACACATACACAGACACACACTCACACATACACAGACACACTCACACACATAGAGAGACAGACACTCACACACACTCACACATACACACAGAGACCCACACACAGACACAGACACACACTCCCACACACAGACACACACTCCCACACACAGACACACACTCACACACACACACACACACTCACACACAGACACAGACACACACACACACACACACACACACACTCACACACAGACACAGACACACACTCCCACACACAGACACAGACACACACTCCCACACACAGACACACACTCACACAGACACACACTCCCACACACACACACAGACACACACTCCCACACACAGACACACACTCACACATACACAGACACACACTCACACATACACAGACACACTCACACACATAGAGAGACAGACACTCACACACACACACTCACACACAGAGACACTCACACAGACACACACATAGAGAGACAGACACTCACACACACACACTCACACACAGAGACCCTCACACAGACACACACATAGAGAGACAGACACTCACACACACACACTCACACACAGAGACCCTCACACAGACACACACTCCCACACACAGACACACACTCCCACACACAGACACACACTCACACACACACACTCCCACACACACACACACACACACACTCACACACAGACACAGACACACACTCCCACACACACACACAGACACACACTCCCACACACAGACACACACTCACACACACACACACACACACACACACACGAGGCAGTGGAGGATACTACAGTCTCTTCTTGACAATAAAGTGTCATCAGCTTTTCATTCAGAGGGTAGATTCGTCGCGCGGCGGTCGATCCAGCAGATTCCTGCAGCAGGATCATAAATGGTTCCAGGCATGCAGCACGACACCATCAAGGTATGAGAGTAATACTTGCTGACTGAGTGGACAGCAGGACCACCTGAACGCCTTGTGGGATACGGGGCTCGATACTGCGAGGGTCTTCAGCACAGACGACACGCTCTCACCCTCGACAAACTGCGTTTGTGCACAAACACGCTGACGGCACCGAATGATCAAATCTGTCGATCCCGAATGAAGGGTCTGATAAAGGTTTCAGGGCGAAAACCTCTGCCGGCGCCGTCGTCACAAACACCCGCCCAATTATAAAATGCTTTTCTGTCGGCAGGCGGGTCCCTGAGAGAAGAAGAGGAGCGGTGGTCAAATGTCACTCACACACAGTTGATGTCATATTCACCCTTGTGACTTTACTCTGATCCGCCCCGATGGAAGGAAACCTGCCGCACGCAGAGGAATCTTGGTTTCCGTCCTTCAGTATCAACAAATACACGATTTTCCTTCATGTCTTTTCATAAATTCATGAAATCCATTTTCAAAAGGCTCACTGATTCCATCTCTCTGAATCTGCATTATTGCAGCTCTACATTTGTGGGAAGATCAAAATATAAAAAAGAGTAATTGGTTGAAATAAAGTTATGATATTATATGATAAAAATGATGATACTGTTAAAATATCAGTATCATTTACAAAATAATAACAATATCTTTTTTTGAAAAAACCCATAGCTGAAATCAGATTAGGGCTCCACAGGGACACCTATAGGGCAGGTAAGGGGGAAAGGCCGACTGTGTGAAGTCCTGTGGAGGACGGATCAACATCAATATAAAGTTTTTGTAAAGAACGGATTGATTCATTCATTCAAACTACTTTCAAACATTAGTCAAAATATATTTTACTTGGGCCTTGTTAAAATAGATTTCATTTGTTCTGCTCTAGCAGTTAGCTTGTTAGCTGAGCTCTTAGCTCGTTAGCTGAGCTGTTAGCTCATTAGCTGAGCTCTTAGCTCGTTAGCTGAGCTCTTAGCTCGTTAGCTGAGCTCTTGGCTGAGCTATTAGCTGGAGATGCTGAGAGGTTCAGCGGCGAGGAGAGGTTTGGAGGATTCTTCTTCTGTACACATCATGACGGTGGAAAAAGACACATGTTGGGATATTTCAGACAACGTCGTAAGGATCGTTTGCAAAGGTGAGTCTAAATCCCTACAACAATAAAATAATTGCTTCCCGTGTTTTAAATTTCTGTTGTGTTTTGTGTGACAGAGATTCTCAACATTTGTTGTAAAACCTGAATCTCCTCGTGGACCTCGTGAATAAACGCCTCCTGTAGTTAAAGAAAGCGTTCATCTCTGAGTGTTGAAAAAAAAAACATTTCAATCATTTCATTTTGACTGGTCTACTAATATTTTCTATAATTGTTCAGGGTTAACGTTTATCTGGTAATGATGAAGACGGTGAATCAGGACCTTCTTAAGATGAAACCAACTCTTCCACAACATTTCCTTCAACTCATTCTTTTGGACAAATTCTGTGTGTAAACGATTGAAAAAAGGTCGTAACATGGAATCCATGCGTTTAAATATTCGTACTGACCCGCGTGAGTAATTTTACGTTCTTGCTTGGATGCGGTCGTGAAACCTTTCTCCGACACCGGTTCTGTGAGGAGAACAAGGCGGCCTTGGGGTTTGCTGTTCTTTCCACCGAGTTCCGTTCTTCACCTTTAGTCGAGCCGTTCTTCAGCGGCGGGACATAAACTGGGTCACTGATTGTTCTGCTGTGATCGGACAGCTCTTCTGCGGTTTCTGGGTTTGTGGGGATGGGTGTGCTGAAGGTGGGGGGAGAACTTCTGTCATTTGCGGCGGGTCCTGGAGACTGTGACTGTAGGGTCTTAACTTTGAGTGGATCTAGACCCGTCAAAGAATATCATAACGGTATAAACTGATCCGTCTAACAATCCTCAACTGGACGTGTCCCTGCCGTAAACCAGATGTGCTGAATCTAGGTATGCGGTCCAGATCCCTGTGTTCCTGACCCGGACTAATGAGGGTAGCCATTAGTTGGACGCAGCGGGAAAATCCTGTTTTGGATGTTATCAGACGCTGAAGAATCACAGAATCAGTGAACCAGAAAGACGCACAAAAATGGAATGCAGCCATTGATGTGATGATTTTCACCTGCAGCGTTTTGAATGTGATTACCGGTCAGCCTGCCGTTAACTTTATATCAGCTTCTTCTCATCTCCAACTTAAGGTGCGATCAGCCTTTCATCTCTCTCCCTCACTCCAGCCCCTCAAACGCCGCCTCGGTCCCTCCGTGTCCCCGTCCATCCAATCCCCAGCCCTGAGGTGAAACCTTATGCGTGGATATATTTAGCAGCAGTGTGACCCAATGTCCACTGACACACTTCTCCACACCTCTACCTCTCTCACTGTTTATCTCTCTCAGCCTACCCTCCCAGGAGGCCTCTTGTGCAGACAGATGGGGGGCTTTAACCTTAACACATAAACAATGAAAGGGTCACTGATGCTATTTCACAACATGAGATTTCATCTCGTTACTAATGATGCAAGAACTGATGGTTTCATTAACAGATTATTGCCGGCGCTGTAATCAAAAAGGCACAAGAGGTGACTGCCTCATCCTGTGGGATTCAATGGCTGAATGGTCAACATCCCATCCAACGCTGTGAAACACTGATCGGGTGACAGGATCCTGTAAGATATGAGATCCTGAGCTCCGTTTCCCTGCTGGTGACGTTCGCACACACAAACTCATAGTGAACCAGAACCTCTACAGTGAACCTGAACTTGTGTCACACAGTAATCTGTCCTCGCCGCTCTGCTGAGGTGCGTCTCTCACTGATGCACAAGCCCACAGAAGACGTTTCCTCCTGCTAAGGTCAAGGGTCAACACCAACTGTGTGACTTGGAGGCATTACTTAACATTACAAACCCAAACAAGCATCATTTGGTTTATTGCAGGTCAAGAGATCCCCAGACGAGATAAAATGTGTGTAGATAATAAAAGTGATATTTGTAAAAGACTTATTTAAACACAGTTCCACTTCTTAACTAAAATACATGATGATTAAAGTAGAAAATTCTTAAACATAAATGTTTCATTTTTCCAGGCCTGTGAATAATGTGAACCTAGTTATCTTTGTCGTTCCAGATGAATGGTCTGGAGAGAATTCTGCAATAAGGTAGTAATAACATGTAGAATTCTAACACTGCTTAATCAGATGCAGAATGAAAGTCTGTGTCTAAAAGGTCCGTCTGCTGCAGCGGTGCATCAGAAAACACAGCGTTTATACTTTTTAAGGGAAAGAAGGAACACTTGCTTTGATCATTTCTAATTACTGAGTGCAGTAGCGTCTGTAACCTCGTTTTACTAAAGTGTAAAGGTCACTTTCTTCTCACGCCTAAATCCATTCCTAACGAATACAGAATTTAAATAATCATTATCATTTAACCTTTAATCCACTATATACACATTTTTGACTTTCTATTTGTTCCTGTGATTATTACATAATTATATCAAACTTTCTGGGAAACATACATTTCTATGAAACAAATTGTCACCTCCTATTCTTTCTGGATTTTCCTGCTTTCTTCCCCTTTGTTAATTCATTTATCATTATATCAATTTATAATTGATGAATGAATTTCAGTATTTACACAAGCATGTACAAGGACAATAAAGTAAAACACTTCAAAGATTTCATTTCCTTAAAAGTTAGTTATCTAAATGCACCTGTATAAAACCAAACCATCTATGTCCATTTGACTTTAGAACTAAACAAGTTTTAACCATAAAAATGACCCATAAAACCACTGAACCCCTGCAGCGTCAGTGAAAGTCTAGCCAACTAATCCATCAGCCTGAAATGAAACACCGTCATATCCTGCTGCTTAACAATAAACAAACGATATCAAGATGATCTATTAACAGCTCCACACATAAACTCCTCAAATCCTTCAAGGCTCTAATTTCCTCTCTCGCGCACATGCCATCAGAGTTTTCACACCTGAGAGATGTGATACTTCCCACAGACATTAAGACTCTAAATAGTGTGGTTAATTAAGATTCCGTATTTATATCCGACCTGTGGGACCCCCAGGGGGCTCCACAATGGCGGAGGATTGGAGATTTGCTTTGGGCAGCAGACCACCGTCTCATAAGAAAAGGCCAAAAAGCCGGACGGATCCTCCTCCTCCACTTGTTCCCCTGCTGGAACACGTGTTCACACAGATGGTTTCTAATGCCCTGTCACTCCCTTATACTTTACATTCATCTCTGCAGAACAGCACCTTCACAGAATTAACAAACGTATACATAAAAATCAACTGCTGCAGATGCTGAGGGTCCTTTATGTCCATGGAGGAAGACATAAGATTAGATGAGGACGGTGGAAAGAAGATGTCAGACATGGTCTCTCAGGAGGAATGACCTTCATTCTGCAGGAGCATTTAAAGAGATGAACCAGAGGATAAAGTGACATGACTTCATCTCACCACCGTTAGGTCTAACCTGTCAGCTCGGGTTTCTGGTGTAAAGGTATTTACAGTCTCCATGTCCAAACTTTTGACCGGTACTGTAAATCCACCAAGGCAGCAGAGACATACAAGGCTGCGTGTGAGAAGAAGATATCAAATAAGAAGGACTGATGGACTCACCGTCAACTGTACTCCTAACCAACATCCGTCAGATGAAAGAAATCAACTGATAGACCCGTGAAAAAAACACTAAATCATTGATTACGGCAGAGACGACCTTCTGACCTCCACTCAGTGTGTTGTGTTGGCGGCGTGAAAGCAGGGGGGACGTGTCTGAGGCAGGACTAACAACTGTGCAGAAATCTTTTTAAAAAAAAAAGAGTACAGAGATGTGAAGACGATGCAGGAGGACAAATAAATAAATAAGTGGAAGGTAAATGCAGGACAGGATGTCTGGGACAGACTCAGCAGCAGGTGGATAGATGGACGGATGAGGGAAAGCGACGGGAAGCCCATGAAATGAGGGTAGAGGACGAGACATTTTAAGACAGATGGGACGGCAGGCAGGCATGCAGGTAAAGATTGTGGCGAGACCTACCAGGGTCTGTTGGTATCTCAGAGCCTTCCTTTGCGACGCATCTGCAGCCATTGACACGCTGTCACTGATCCAAAAATAACCACGCTGCACTGGCCAGCATTTCCAATGGCGTGGAAAACACCATACGAAAACAGACACTGTCTCTTCTATATGTGCACTCTTCCCAGCAGGTCAGAGAAACATGCAAACGTCGTCTGGAGGGTCTCACTCCCATACAAAGTTGTTGTCAGAAACACACTCATCGCACGAAAACCAATCAAGAATACAAGCGACTCTGTTCCACGGCGTGTTCTTCCCTCTCCAGATGATCCAGAGGCTCTCCTGCAGACCTGACAGACACACAGATAGAAATCAGACAGGCGGACAAAGCAGAGCAGAGCCATGCCTGATGAGGCAGTGAAGGACGCAGCACTTTCCTTTATTAGAACTGCAGACACCTAATAACACACACATGCGCAACTTGTTGCCCTTAGCAGCACACTCACTGCCAGCCAGCCGTTAGGTGCGTGTGTTTGGATGAACTGTTCTTGTTTGTACGAGGGGGGTGGGGGTTAGAAGGGCACCCCCGTAGGGCTCTCCCTGCAACGTGAGCAGGAAGGTGCACATGAAGCCCCCATGACAGGTTGGACCCAGTCAGCCAGAGACGGAAGGTAATCCCGGTGCCGTGGCAGCCCCTCTTTAAGGGGAAAAATCCCCCTGCTTGCCCCCTCGCACGGTTCAAGACGGCCATCCTAAAAACGAGCGTTAGGACCCACTGTTGAGCAGAATTAAGAGAAATTCATGTTCAGATATCCAGAAGAAACCTTTGAACTAAAGGGGGGAGCTAATCCTATATGTTCTGAAGACCTGTTGCTAAAAGGCTCACAGGCGACCCACCGCTTCGCTGCCTCCCCGAAAGACAACATCCTAAGCCACATCTCTAACTTGCCCTCTTGTTCCTCGTCTCATGCTGATGAGACAGGCGGCCATTATGACCACCTCAAAGACACACAGATCCCTCTTAACCCCGCCCTGCTTTGTGGTCCACGCGCCAGTACATAACAGCCTAATCTCACAGCTCCACCGGAGGCCAGCGAGAAATGTGTTATTCTGACCGCCAGCATGTGCATGTGTGTGTGTGTCAGGGGAGAATGACTGAGGACAGCTGGCGGGGCCTCTATCTGATACACTAAGAACATTATCGCTGGGTGGTGGGTGGTGCGAAGGATACATTCGTCCCCGACACAGCGTGGAGACGACTGAGTGCAGTGAATAGAGGGAATCTAGTTATACTATACCTGAGAAGGGAGAGGTCAGGCTGTACGTCGGGAACAACACACACAAACACAGCAACAAGGAGGATCAAATACAGAGGAGCTTGCACAGGAACAACATTTGTGCCCAGGACTGACGGCCCTGAGCAGGAATCATCTTAAACCACACAGATCCAAGAAAAGAAGCATGCGGACGCACATATAGGCGTGTGCGGCTGTAAGAAGACAACAAATGCATGTCTGGCTCAAATAAAAGGGCCTGTTTATTGTAAAGAACATTTGGCAAACATTGGTGTTGACAGAAATAAAATCTCTCCACCCGCCCCCACCCCGCATCTCAGTAGAAGTTGGCAGCAGACGTGAACCTCCTTCTGACCCTAAAGGAGAGTTAGCCCCTCTAATGATTTGATTTAAATCAGAAGTCCTTATTACATCAAACAAAGGAGAGGCAGTCCTGACACCTCACACAGAGCATCTTTCTTTACAGGTGGGTACCAGTCAATACTGTTTGAGTCAAACATTCTCTTTCATGACTACAACACTCTTGTTTTTCACACATTTGCCCCATCAGGGCCTTTCTGGGAAACATAAATGCCCACGTAGCCTCCAGAAACTGAGTTCTCAGTCAGCGGCGGTGGTAAAGTGAGAACATGCACCGTAGAAGCTCCATGATCATAAATGTATCTCGCTCGTCATCGTCACATGGAACAGGCTGCTGCCCAAAATTGCATATTGATTATAAAAGACGTAAGAAATACCTCCATAATGTATCAGATATCATTAAAATACCACAGGACTGCAGGGGGGCCCACAAAACGAGCAGTTCCCACCCAGGGAGAAATGTCATTAGCTGTCAGGGTTAACGTAAAGGTCAGAGTTCATACTGAGGTTGTATGACCCCAGAAGTAGCACCACATTCCCCGTGTAGCTCACCGCATTGACGAGGACGTATAGAGTGACAGCGCTGGGGCCAAGGGGTATTTACAGTGAAAACCTCGATGACATTTAAGGTTAAACAGTTCTAAATTCATGACTTTAAATATAATCAAAGACAGAACCAAACCAAGGTACTGATTTGAAGCAGCTCTGAGGATTTGTTTTGGCTTTCATACATCCAACTACATGTGAAAACTTCTGTAAGTATGATCTTCTCTAATGAGAAGCTGCAAAGATGTTATTGTTCAACCCCTGACTTATCTGACTATAAATATAGTGATATATAATAACTATACTTTTTGTGACCATAAGAGCTGAATAATTTGGATGATAGAAAATGAAATGCATCTTTTTCTGCTGCGCTGCCCCCTACTGGTCGCTGCACCAGAAACAAGAAATGCTCACAACTCATAAACAACAATATGCAAACAGAGAATGCCTTATAAAAACAATTTTGTACAAAAGCCACAAAAATAGATCTGTGTACAAAATACATTATCAAAAGAGTGAAAGCTCAAAGTTGCTGTACAGTAGAAAAAAAATAAAATACAAATCTGTATTTGATTGAATGATTAACCCCTAAACCCTTTAACTGGCAGACCTGGACCCACACACAGGAGACCTGGACCCACACACAGGAGACCTGGACCCACACACAGGAGACCTGGACCCACACACAGGAGACCTGGACCCACACACAGGAGACCTGGACCCACACACAGGAGACCTGGACCCACACTAAGGAGACCTGGACCCACACACAGGAGACCTGGACCCACACACAGGAGACCTGGACCCACACACAGGAGACCTGGACCCACACACAGGAGACCTGGACCCACACACAGGAGACCTGGACCCACACACAGGAGACCTGGACCCACACACAGGAGACTTGGACCCACACTAAGGAGACCTGGACCCACACACAGGAGACCTGGACCCACACACAGGAGACCTGGACCCACACACAGGAGACCTGGACCCACACACAGGAGACTTGGACCCACACACAGGAGACTTGGACCCACACTAAGGAGACCTGGACCCACTGCAGGACTAATGCCAAGATTTACTCCTCGACCTCCAGATTTGTGAATGTGTTGGCATGTGCATACCTGAGCCTGAGGAGGTCTCGTTCACACAGGGAAGAGCTGCTCCTCTCTTTGAAGGTGCGGTTGGAACAGGGAATGTCCGAGTGTGTGGCGGCGATCAACATTCAATAAACAGCGCCTGTTATTTCTAAGGAATGTTCTGTGTGTGTTGTTGAGTCACAGGCAGGGCTCCAGATGAACAATAAAATGGTTGCTAAAATACCGGTGGCAACCATGCAGATACAAATATACAAAATTACAAACAGAAAATAAAAAAAGGGCGTTCAGTACCATCTCCAATCATTTTAAAAAAGAAGCTGTGAAGTAGCATGGTGACGGTAAAAAAGTAGGAACGCCAGGGATTCTGGGGGTGGGAGATACAGACAAAGACCCTGAGCCTGAATTAGCAGGAAGCAACTCATTGTACATAGTTGAATAAACATTTGAAAATAAAAAAGATTGGACATGGAATGAATGTATTCAGCATATTCTCGGCCCGTATTGTGCAGAGAATCTGTTGTGCACACAATGAAGAAACCAAAGACAGTACAGAAGAGAAAGAAAAGGTAGGGCAGACATTTAACATTGTACTAGATTTTTTTTTTCTATCTGGAACCCTAACAGGTTGAAACCAGAACTTCTGAGTACCAGAGTTACTTGGGACTAGAACATATCACAGGTTCAGGTGGGTGGGTCGTTATGTGCATCCCTTGTGTGTGCTTATCGGAGTGTGTGCATTTCTACAAGTCAATACTGTGATTGGTACTTGGGGAAAAAGAAAAGGTCTTTGCACAACGAGCTGGTGAACTCCGACATCTCTTTGCAGCGATGGTGGGCGGTTCCAGGAGCGTAACCCTCGCGCTCCTTAATCCGCCCGTTGACCTAGAGAGAGAGGGAAAGAGATACGATGAAAAAGAACATTTTACTTTGTGAATGAGGTTTATGAAAGTATGAGACACTGTAAGGTCACCTGCACCAGGATGTCTGCAAGATGTGTGTCGCAGGCATGGAGGCGGAGCTCTCGGTTAAGTTCCTGGATAAACCAGGATCCCCTCTTGGTGTTCCGCATGGCGGCAGTACCTTGAGGTGAAAGATATAAAAAAACAAGGTTTACAGTGAGAAGAGATGTGGAGGGAAAGAACTGTGTATTACAATAATTGATACCAGAAACTTCAAGTCATTGAAGAATGATAAAACTGAAATTACACTTAGACTTCATAAGTTGGTCCAAACACAATAAGTTCAGATGTAAGCTGAGCTCAGAAGAAACTCCTAAAAGAACATCTTTACACCTGAAACATGTTCCTAGAAAAGATCTCCACTGATTCAGCATTGTTCAACTTTAAAGTTCACTTGGTTTGGTGGATTCACCTGCCGCAACCACATTGTTTTTTTAACATATACTCCAACTAAATAACACATTTCCTTAAAAGGACTGCCCCAGAATAGGGAAGGGGACAAACTTACAAATTCTCTGACCTTTGAGAGATGCGAAGCCACAGATCATGTCCGACCGTTGGGGTAGTTTAATTCTGGGCCGGCCGATGTCACTACTCTGTCTGGAGTCTGCGTCCGCCTCTCTCCCAGCATCCCGCTGTTCACAGCTGGGTGAGGCGGTCCTCACCGGTCCATCGATCTGCTCCACTCCACAGTCCATCTCATCTGAAGGCCAGACAGTTCATATTAACCTCCAGCATGGACCGTGGGACGCCTGAGCCTCGTTTTAACCAGAATCATCCAGCCGGGGGTGAGAGGTCCTGCTTCCCAGATGAATCTTAAATGAATTGGACTGACCTGAGATTGTAAATGATGTTTCATTTACATTTCTACGATTTCTGACCTTACCTTCAACTTCAATATGTAAAGAAAGAAAAGGTATGAGAACAACTTTAAAAGGTATAATGATGCCAACCATTTCTTCTCAAACTAATATCTGCCATCTTTCGTCATTTTAAACGCGGCATTGTTAACTTCCTTATTTTCTGGCAGGATTTCCATCAATGCCAGACCAAAGTAATTAAGAGGTTTGGACTGCAGTTATATGGAGAGTCTCAGCGACTCTGACTCCGTCTGAGGACTGGATCCGGGTGCCACCAGCCTTGGACCCACATTATAACGTCCATCCCACACACTGATTTGTTGGGAGCTTGACTAGGTCGCAAAATAACCATTTGTTTCGAATCGCAATCGATCCGCTATTGTAGTCCAAAACGCAAAACTGAAATTTGATATTATGAAAGCATCTGCAGAT
>JBBDHG010000203.1:17500-30000 GCA_037951165.1 Lophius americanus | reverse complement strand
TGAGTGTTTGTGTATGTGTGTGTGTGAGTGTTTGTGTACGTGTGTGTGTGTGTTTGTGTGTGAGTGTTTGTGTGTGTGAGTGTTTGTGTGTGTGTGTGAGTGTTTGTGTGTGTGATTGAGTGTTTGTGTGCTTGTGTTTGTGTGTGTGTGTGAGTGTTTGTTTATGTGTTTGTGTGTGAGTGTGTGAGTGTTTGTGTGTGCATGTGTGTGTGTGTGTGTGTGTGTGTAGTCACCTGAGCAGTGAGGTCTCTATGGACTGAAACCATGTAGTCCAGCTCAGTGAAGACCTTCCTGAGGACCTCGTCATCCACCTCCCCTCCTTTCCTTGGGTCGAGGTCAGGGGCAGCACAAGGGTTAAAGGTCACATTACTTATCACTAAAGCGAAACCGCGGGGGGATGAAGTCATTCTGTAAGACTGAAGAATGGAAAGTAAGAGAGGAATAGAAAAGATATCGATGAATCCAAACAAAAGGGTTTCTATCAGGTCATCGGGCTTTATTCACTTTGTCACGCCGTTGTTAACGCTGCAGAGAAGAGTCTTACCTGCTGGCAGTGGGACAGGTAAAAGTCTGGGATGCTCGGGAGCACAGGTGTGTTGATGGGACTGTCTGCATCCAGACTGAATTCCATGGACTCTGCAGTACAAACACACACAATCCCTACATTTAACTCCTTGTTTCAGGTTTATTACCCACGCCAAGCTTTCTCACCAGCATGACCGTGTGACAATAAAGTTTGTTAGATAACACTGTCGATGAGTCACTCTTGGGCGTCGAGCCTGTAGCTACAGACGGCAGCCAAATACTCCAGCAACCACACTCCTACAGCTGTCCGTCACGTCCCCATTAAAGAAGCAGAAGACTCTCTATACAACTAAGGGGTCATTGAATGTGACCCCTGTTCACACTGCACAGCTGTCACCACCGTTGGTCTAAACTAAAACACAAACGACGAGACAGAGGGAAACCTATTTTGACCTGGATACAGGTCACACTGCGCTGCTACTCACCGTGAGTCCTTGCTCTCTTGGCCTGGTTTCCTTCTTGGGTAGGATGTTGATATGAAGAGTCCCCAAACTTCTGGAATTCAAATCATCAATTATCAAATTAACGAAAGAGGAAGAAAGACAAGGAAGAATTTCAGTCTTTGCCATGTAATCAGTTATTGTGGAAATATGAAAACTACCCCACAAATATGAAGAATCTCCCCTCGGTTCTTCTGGCAGTGGTTGTCAAACATTAGACGTGTTTGGTTTGTGGTTTGTGATTCTCACTTCTCTCTTATCTTACGTTTTATCTTTTCTTTGCCCTCGCTCTCGCAGTCTTCCTCCCTGGCTGTTAGCAACCATCAGGCCAAGGATTCTGAGCACAGAACTATCTGATGCTCCGACTGAGATGCTGCTCGTCACACTTCTCTTCTGCTGAGGAGGTTTGCAAATGAAGGAGCGTGGGGTCATCTGAGACTTTGGACCGCTTTTAAACTGAGTATGCTTACAGTACAGTTAAAAGCTCATTAAAATGAATTATTTATTCATACAAGGACCAAACATTAGCTTTTATCTCCACCTGGGTCTAAATGAGATCAGGGCCTGGGAATGAAGTGATTCTGCTTTAAGGATTCTAGTCACCCTTCCACGACCTCTGGCTCTTCTTCTGTCTGAATACTCTGAGCAGACAGACAGGCCAACAACGGCGGAGCTCTGCTTCTGTGTGCTGTAGGCGTACGGCGTTTCCAAGCGTGCGCTCACCTCTACATGAGTGTGGCTGCTGTCTTTCTCTGGTGACTGGGTGAGCAGGTCCCACAAGTGTTGCTGCTCGGTTTCTTTCAGAGCTGAGCAGAAGCTGCTGAAGGCTGTGGGTCCTCGTTTGGGAAGGAGCAGCAGTAACTTCCAGCTTCGTTTCTGAGATGTTGGCTCAGCCTACAGAAGACAATGAAATCAGAACATTTTGCTCACAAATGAAGATTAAACCCAAAATGTACAATTTAGTATTTTCATAGAAACTCTAGAGCTCTGCATTGCTTATAAAATGTTGTAAACACCAATTCCCTTAAAATAATAGAAATAACAACAGGACGAATGGAAGCGTGTTGTCACGTAAATAAAGGTATTATTATTGTTATTAAAATGCGTGCACTGAGACGCCAATGTCATGACATACTCTTTAAAAAAGAAGGGAACGGCTTTGGTAGTCGGCCAGAAAAGAACATAACTATGTCATGTATTATTATTATTATTATTATTATTATTATCATTTCTTCCGGTTCAAAAGCAGACACCCTTTGAGGGAAGAACTTTAGCACTATTTGACGAAGGGTTACTTTGAGGAATACATTAAATGGAGTACCCAACCCAAATGATAAGATTTTAAAAACACACTGCGGAGGTTTAAAGGGTTGATAGAACCATCAACCAACAGAAACATCTGAGATGTTGTACAACTGTATTCTTCGTAGGAACACCTCAAAACCTTAAACTCAGTAAAGAGAAAAAGAGAGAGAGGAGACAGAAGTAAGTCTCCCTGCCTCAGACGGAGAGAGAAGAACGCAAACAACTACACAGTTCTTCCACCAAAACAGCAAAAAACAAGGACTTCACAAGCAGCGGATTGTTAAAATAAACGGCACCACGAGGCAAAACCTCGATACAAACAACCAAAGTATGCATCCCTGTAAATGTCACCAGAGTAAAGACCCTCCCTAGTGAGACAGGAGAATGAACAATACATTCACACATTGATGCCTAACTACATGTAACTACATAATCAATGTAGTCCATACATATCCTTTCCCTCCATCAATATGTAACTCTAGTTGGAGGTTTGGGACAGTCAGAATCTCTAGCCCTGATCATTGCTCTCAATAATAATAGCATGAGAATACAGTGTGTTCATCAAAACATGAAGATGTCCCAGTAACCAAAGCTGCAGATGAATTTATAGTAGAGGGAATTCAGATCGTACAAATCTGTGTATGACATATAAAGTAAAATACAAAACAGAAAGATGCTTGATGTGCTGATTCTACAGTACTTCCATTTCGGGTTTTATTTTTGCTACATCATTTATTTGTTTTATTGAATCTCAACCAGGTGGTTAGGTGCCACAAAAATAAAAATGAAAACTCCTCTAATTTTGAGCTGAACAGGGTTACTGGTAGTCAACGAACTATCAACAGTCCTGGGCACCAAAGAAGAAAAGTGTCTTCCACTTTCTTTGGGTGATTTTCTATCCATTTGGGACTAAAAAAAACACCTGACCATTTAGATCTTTTAAAATATCTTTTTATTTTTCATTGTACAGCATATCCACTCTGGTGGACCACGGGACGGTTTTAGTGTGAAAATACAACTAAACCTCCACAGTAAAAAATCAACAGGTTGTGGCTTTAGAGTGACGTTACAAAAGGATTTGATCAGAAAAACAAGGTTCGATCATTCTGGATTGTTTTCTCTTACAATCACTCTCTTACAAAAGGACAATAGTATCCAGAGTATTTATGTGAACGGGGAACTATGAGACGAACGTAGAGCCAAAGAATACATTTGGAATGTAATATATTGGACTCTAAACCGCGATAGCTGGGCATTTCTTCTTCGGTGTGTGTGTGTGTCACCACTATCACTGTTTTAGCGGTGATGGTCCTGGAATCATGCTTTGCTTTTCGTGATGCAGAGAAACATCTTGCATTCTGGACACCAGATGTACGTCTTGCCTTTGCCGCGTCATTCCTGCATCTTTCTACACGCTTTCTATCCACCATCTCTGGCGTGCGCCTCGCTTCTAGTCTGCGTACAGATGGCTCTGGTTGTGGGATCCATGTTTTGGCAGCGGCTGATACTCTTCTTCACTGTCTTCACTGCTGTTAGAGAATGACGGAGTATCCAACAGGTCTTCAGCCAGGTGTAATTCTGAGTCCAGGTACTGTTGGGTGTTCTTACTGGTCGATGGAGCTCGTCACTGTCAGATTGGTATTGGATCCAAGCATTTGCGATGGCAACATAGAAGAAATGAATGATCACACGTGACGTCCACTTCTTGGTCCTGGCTGACATGCATAAAAGCTCAGCATGGGGTCCCACAGGTGGACTCCACCCATGTTGTCATCGTTCTCTCTGATCACTGCTGGTCTTCTCACCTGAACGTCAGCTGTTTCTTTGTTGGACCATCTGCTACATGTCTTCAGGATCTTTCCCATACACAGTGGATGCCATCAGCACTGGTTTATTGTCAAACCATTTAGTCAGCCAGCTCAGGGGTCTTCCGGACCCCATTACTGACGCTCCTCTCCCTTCTTTTTTTCAACTGCTTGTCTCCAGGTAGCTGGCATGGCTTTGGTACTCGGTTCTTCATTATGGTTCCAGTTGCTGGAAGACACTTTGTGAGCAAAGCATCCATGAGATTGACTGTTGTGAAGTATCGATGAAAGAACACGCGATTTCCTGTGGGAACAGTTTCAACCAATCGCAAGACTGCTGCGGCTCCGACGCCAAGACTTTGGACCCTGAATGTATTCTTCCTTTGGTACACATCGAAATTCAGTACCAGACCATTTAGAGAAGCAAAGACAAAGACTTGTAGGCCCGTGGATTGGGCTTGCCTGGGACATATTGCCTGACTGGACAGCGGCCAGTGAAAGGAATGATTTGCTCATCAATGCAGACCTTGTAGAACCTTGAAAGGCTGAACGGGCCTTTTCTCACACGGTCAAGCAATGGTCTGACTCTCCAAAGGAAGTCTGACTCCTTTGTTTCCTCCTTTACAGCCAAGTCAGAAACAATCTTGAGTGAGCTCCTCCGTTTGTAGAACCTATCCCTTGTCATTGTCCTACTAATTACTGGCACTTTAGTTTTTTTTTAGCCCAAACATCTTTAATTCTGGGGCTGGGATAGGATCCAGCCCCCCCGTGACCCTGAACAGGTGAGCGGTAGATAATGAATGAATGATAGTCAAGGCAGGCCATGTGTCCTGATATGCCAAAGAAAATCTCGATTTCCTGGCCAGTAGTATTTAGTGACACTCCTGTCGTTTGCAGCTGTCTTTGATTTGTTAAAGCTGACAAATCTTCAAAAACTTTGTCATCGATGTACTGCAAAAAGTACTGGATTGGACTCAAATATTCCAGATTCTAGGGTCACCTTGACAGTCAGGAAGCCCAGGTAGCACAGGTGTGAATCTATTATGATGGATGAAGGTGAAAATCACAAATAAATTGAAGTTAATACCAGTTACAGAGTAACAGTTACATTTTAATAAATCGGTTTGGATTAATGCAGGATTTCAGAGTCATGGATGTGATATGACTCCTCATAAGCTTTAATAATAATAGCAGGGAACTAAATAAATTAACATACAAGCTAGTCCTGGCCCGACTTCCCTGCTCTGAGTCTTCCTCCTCATCAGTTTCTCCTGCATCTTCTTCTTCACCATCTTCTCCTCCCACAGGCTCATACTCATCCTTTTCCTCATCTGACAGCTCCAACTCTGAATCTCCCTCTGCCATCCGGAATAGAATCCTCTCTGCTTCACTTCTTTCCTTCCCACAACAATGTTGAGTCATTAAATACATCAAAACGGTCCTGCTGTCCACTACAGTTGACATTTATAAAAGGACTGTTAAAAATGAAATAGAAATGATTTAATTGTTGTCAGATGTAAAATATTAATATTAACATTTTAATAAACAAGAATATATAGAGTTTTCAAGGTAAAAATAGCAATAGATAAACAATATTTGACTTACCTTTCCTCTTTCCATAAAATGTGGATGTTGGTGTGCCGGCAATTTTCAAAGTGAAAACAAAGTATTCCCAGCAAGTTCCCAGCATGTAAACGTAGGACATGAGACGTGACTGGAAACAGCAGGATGTCGTCCCCCGAGGGCCACAAGGCTCCATAGGGTAACTTAACTCATAATAGTAAAAGGAGGTAGCGGTGATTCACAATGACACATTCACTTGTGTCATCAAAAACCTTTTTATTTGTCATACACACGTTTTAGGTTTCAAACATTGATATTTAGGTCAACCGAGGAGGAGGAGGAGTTGAAAGCAAAATGATTCCACCCCTGTTGTTTATTGACATATATACTTTAGTATATCTTTTGCTTGACATTGTGACTGTTTTAATATTTGCTGGTCCTAAATGAAGGTATAAAGTATATAAGGGCGGTGTTCACATACCATGATGCTCTCTGCCAGGTTCTCCGTTAGGATGTTGTCTGCCTGTAGGGACTGAATGAGCAGCTCATCCACCACCAGCTGTTTACAGAGAATAGTAGAACGTCCGCGAAGAGTTCGACAATCCCGTTCCAGCATGCCACACTCCAACATTTTGCTTCAACAGCCTGGGTACAAGACAGGTAAACAAACACCTGACTCTCAACAATACAACACAACACCTGACTCTCAACAATACAAGCCTATAACTAGAGCTATTCTCACAACGCAGTTGAAAGAAGAAGAAACATCGTTATTGATCACATGCAGCCATACACAGAACACAGTGAAATTATTTCTCTTTATTTGACCCGTCCCTGAGGGAGCAGTGGGCGGAGCCTTTGTAGCGCCCAGGGAGCTAGAGTTTCAGGATCTTGCTCAAAGACCCTACAACAGGTAGACTCTGGTGGACCTGTAACCGGCTACCTTCCGATTGGGAGACGGCGGCTCTACCCACTGAGCTACATCCGCCCCAAAGTGAAACCACTCAGATTTTCTTTAATACAATCTGATGTTTATGACTTGACTGTACCTAATGTTTGTAGGTGGCCCATACCTGATGTCACTGTGAACAGATCAGTACCTTGACCAAAGCAGTAGAACAGACCTCCTGAGGGAGCATCAGAAAATGTCAATGTATACCAGATATTTGTCAAATTTAATAAAATATTGATGCCAGCTTTCATTTCTTCTAATGTTTGCTATGTTTCTAACAGTGTTGTGACAGTCCCTTGTCTTCTAAGGTTGAGAACAAGATGAAAAAACAGGATTTGATGCCTTTTTTCCCCTGCATGTTTATATTCAATTTAAATATTCGTCTTTTCTCCACCACTGGTCCCTAAACATTTTGGTGTGTGGCAATGATGGAAGCTCTGGAGGTAGAGTGGTTGTCCCTTAACCAAAAGGTCAGCGATTCAATCCCTGACCCGCCCCTGCAGTCTTGGTGGTGCTGAGTCCCTTAGGAAGACCAGAACCAGTTTTTCTACCTGGAAACTGCCCACTGCTCCTCAGGGATCGGTCAAATGCTGATGACTAATTTCTCTTGTTTTTGTATATGATATGTAGTGTTATCATAAAGTGTTAAAATAACGCATACAGTTTTATTGAAACATTCATGTGGGTGAGTTCCTAGGGAGAAAAACCACATGAAATCAGGCCCAACTCTTCACACTGACGTCACATCAGCAGGAATCAGATACTTCTCTGATTTAGGATCATATGAAAGTGGCCCAAATTAGATTTTGTAAAGATCTATTTGCATACGATTTGAACTGCCACGAAAAAAATTCAATGTGACTCACACATGAATAAAGAATAACGTTTGGGTCACATTTGTCTGCGCTGTGATCGTGGTCTAAGTGTAAACCAATGTCAACAACTCCAAACTCTTACTATGTGATAGTAGCTCACACACCTCTCCTCGCTGCTGTTCAGTCGGACGTGTTGTTACACAACTATAAACTTAGTTCAGTTAGAGCATCATTACACTTATGAAACATGACTATAATAATATAAATATGCTCATGACGTCATCAAAACGTAAATCCACCCTCACTGCAAGTTGAACAATACAGGTATACACAAAGAACGATTTAACTAATGAGTTCATGAAGACAATGCCAGAATGTCGGGCTTTATAAACGGACATTAAAAAGCATCATGATGCATGATATATAAGTTAAATAACATTCGACTCTAAACGTTGACAGTGAAATAATTAAACTACCGATGCTAGCTAGCTAGCTTCCGATTGCCCCTGTTCACTTGCATTATGTAACTTCGATGAGATATGATTACTTTCGAACCTCCGTATAATCGTTCCTCTGTTTCTGCAGCAAAACACACAATCGTCCACAAAAATCTCCAGAAAAAGAGTGAACGTGCTGACACTATATGACACGGATCTAAAGCATCTCGTTCTCCCTGTACAACTTCCTAGTGGTGGCAACGGCAGCAGTGGAAGGGCGGGGCTAAATCTCGTTATTTTGGACTCTGGCCAATGAGGGTGAGGTAAAAGTTACTGGCGTGTCAATTAACCAATCAGCTGGTATTTTATCATACAGCCCCCTAAAGTGAGCCAACAGTAAAGACTGAACATTCAAGGGGTTTCAAATTTGAATCTTATTTTGAAAATCTATAGTTGGTCGGGCGCGCTCTGAAGGTCACAAACACTTCATTAATAGAGAATCACTCCACTGTTTCCTTTTTAACTTATTTTATGCTTCAGAAAAAAACACATATCGTACAATTTGTTCCATTATTTTTTTTCTATTTGCATTTTATTTGGGAAAGATGTAGGCAGTGCGTTATAAATTAAATGTGTTATTATTTTTATTATAATTAGGCCTAAGTTGTTTAAATTGTTATAAACTCGAAAAAAAAACATACTAATACCAAAAAATACACAACAATTTGCATCAATCATTTTAAAGTTATTACAACTTTATTACATAATAAAGTTAAATCATGAGGGAAGCGTTCTGCACTCAGAGAAAGAAAATTGTCTTGCTTGCTGTTTTATGTAACAGGTTACATTTACTTGAATGTAAAATTTACTCTTCATAAAATAGATTCATGATTGCAAGATAAATATAACATAATAGGAGTTAAAGACTTATCTGTTCCAAGAGTCAAGTTGACGTGAACAAATGCTATAATGCTAATCGATACAGGTTTTTTGTATTTGTTAGTCTTCTTTTGTGTCCACCTTAGATTTGAGGGGGTGTGGAAACTTTTTGATTTCATTTAATGTTCATTACATCATTAAACGGGTTTCTGGCTCAATAATACTGGAAAGTTATTGGGATCAACCCGACTAAATAAAGTTGGACCTAATTCACGTAACTGGGCTGAATCTACCCCGCATGTGTGTTCTGTGTGTGTGTGTTCTTAATGTGATGTCACAAGTGATGCAAACGTCCCTTCTTAAAATGTAAATTTCCACGTCAACATTCAAATGAAAGAGAAAATATATCCAAACTTTAGAGAGATGCCTGACATCATCCTCTGGCTCATCTATCTTTGATACTTTAAGTTCCTTTTTTCCTGATAATACATTCATACTTTTCTTCAAGTTAAGACTTAATACAAGATCCCTTCTATTAAAAGCATCTTTTAGTATCAGTACTTTTGCAATTATTTTTGAAGTGAGGATCTGAATAATATGTTTTCCAGCACTGCAGCGATCTACGATGTAAAAGTTGAAACACATTCATCTGAAGCAACATGAATCTACGAGAACTTTTCCAACTCAGCTCAGAAGTTTGGCAGAGCAGGTGTAGCATCTCTTTTAATCTCTGATAATCCAGGAAACAAAAAGCCTTCACCGGTTTGATAATCAGGCCAAACTTTACCTTCCTCTTTCCTCAACCTTAGATCACAAAGACTGTGTCATTAAGACAATAATAGAAGGTGGATTTGTTTTATGTGATATGATCTCTAAACACGTAAAAACTCTTTGTACGTCTGTTCATCTTCAGTCAACATCTCCTTCTTATTTCTCTCTCTCTCTCTCCGTCCCTCTCTCTCTCTCTCTCTCTCTCTCTCTCCGTCCCTCACTCACTCTCTCTACCTTTCCTGAGGCCTTCACCCTCCCCTGTTGTCTTTCCCCTCACCCTCGCTGTGGCTCTGTCAATAATTGATGATCCTCTCTGACTCAAAGGGTAACAGGTCTCGGTGAAAATGTTCGGTCCATTTCTCCATTTATTTACAAACCTATCATTGAATCCAGTCGCTCTGAGAAAACCGTCACAGGGTTGGTCCTGGTTCGGCCGTCGATGGCCGTGAGGCAGCCGGCCCGGTTTGCAGCTTGTGGTTCTGCAACTGCAACCGTGCATCGAGTTAAACGCTAGCCGTTTGTTGACAGCGGGAACGAGCGAGGAAGAGGAGCTTAAATGAGGGAGAGGCAGGGGGCAGAGAGAGGGAGACAGGGAGGAGGGACAGAATGATGGAGTGAATTAATTCCACCGCAGACAGTTGTGATTGACTCAGTGACAAACGGACATTTACAATCAGTGACAGCAAAGACATGGAGAGGGAGACGAGGGACGAGCCTTCCTCCCCCCCAAAGAGAAGTTGTACATGTGGGTCTTATGGAGGGTGAGTAAAGACAGTGTCGTGTACAGTCACGTATTTTTATGATGTAAGCATCCCTATCCATGTCAGAGGACTTGTCTTCACACACGTGGGGATGATGATGATGTTCTGTTTGCATGAATGCTGCTGCAGACCTGAGTCTTCAGAGGACCTATTGGACGAAAGGAAGCCGGTCCTGGCCGCCATCGGCAACCAGAGGGTGAAATCCTCCGCGTGTTCCGAGTCCGCCTCATTCAATACATCTCATTAAATACATCTCATTAAATATATCTCATTAAATATATCTCATTAAATACATCTCATTAAATATATCTCATTAAATACATCTCATTAAATCTATCTCATTAAATATATCTCATTAAATACATCTCATTAAATATATCTCATTAAATACATCTCATTTAATACATCTCATTAAATATATCTCATTAAATATATCTCATTAAATATATCTCATTAAATACATCTCATTAAATATACCTCATTAAATACATCTCATTAAATACATCTCTTAAATATATCTCATTAAATATATGTCATTAAATACATCTCTTAAATATATCTCATTAAATATATCTCATTAAATATATCTCATTAAATATATCTCATTAAATACATCTCATTAAATATATCTCATTAAATATATCTCATTAAATATATCTCATTAAATACATCTCATTAAATAAATCTCATTAAATATATCTCATTAAATACATCTCATTAAACACATCTCATTAAATATATCTCATTAAATACATCTCATTAAACACATCTCATTAAATATATCTCATTAAATACATCTCATTAAATACATCTCATTAAATACATCTCATTAAATATATCTCATTAAATATATCTCATTAAATATATCTCATTAAATACATCTCATTAAATATACCTCATTAAATACATCTCTTAAATATATCTCATTCAATATATCTCATTAAATATATCTCATTAAATACATCTCATTAAATATATCTCATTAAATACATCTCATTAAATACATCTCATTAAATACATCTCATTAAATATATCTCATTAAATACATCTCATTAAATACATCTCATTAAATATATCTCATTAAATATATCTCATTAAATACATCTCATTAAATATATCTCATTAAATATATCTCATTAAATACATCTCATTAAATATATCTCATTAAATACATCTCATTAAATATATCTCATTAAATACATCTCATTCAATATATCTCATTCAATACATCTCTTAAATATATCTCATTAAATATATCTCATTAAATACATCTCATTAAATATACCTCATTAAATATATCTCATTAAATATACCTCATTAAATACATCTCATTAAATATATCTCATTAAATATATCTCATTAAATACATCTCATTAAATATATCTCATTAAATATATCTCATTAAATATATCTCATTAAATATATCTCATTAAATACATCTCATTAAATATATCTCATTAAATATATCTCATTAAATACATCTCATTAAATATATCTCATTAAATATATCTCATTAAATACATCTCATTAAATATATCTCATTAAATATATCTCATTAAATATATCTCATTAAATACATCTCATTAAACACATCTCATTAAATATATCTCATTAAATACATCTCATTAAACACATCTCATTAAATATATCTCATTAAATACATCTCATTAAATACATCTCATTAAATACATCTCATTAAATATATCTCATTAAATACATCTCATTAAATACATCTCATTAAATACATCTCATTAAATATATCTCATTAAATACATCTCATTAAATATATCTCATTAAATACATCTCATTAAATATATCTCATTAAATATATCTCATTAAATATATCTCATGAATGCTGCTCATTAAATATATCTCATTAAATATATCTCATTAAATACATCTCATTAAATATATCTCATTAAATATATCTCATTAAATACATCTCATTAAATATATCTCATTAAATACATCTCATTCAATATATCTCATTCAATACATCTCATGAAATTCATCTCATTAAATATATCTCATTAAATATATCTCATTAAATACATCTCATTAAATATATCTCATTAAATATATCTCATTAAATACATCTCTTAAATATATCTCATTAAATATATGTCATTAAATACATCTCTTAAATATATCTCATTAAATATATCTCATTAAATATATCTCATTAAA
>JBBDHG010000203.1:0-12500 GCA_037951165.1 Lophius americanus | reverse complement strand
GGCGGATGGCTCGGCGTTCAGTTGCGACACAGTGATTGGAAGGGAGAGGCCGCCTGATTGAGCGCAGCTGATATCAAACGATGCTTCAGAGCGTGGAGCAGGTCATGGAGACGGAGCATGTGTGAAAGGTGAGATGATGGTGGAAGGAGCCTTACTGTGGCACGAACGTGTAAGAGGATAGTCCTCCTGACGGAACTGTCCGTAGATCTCCAGCTGGAGGACTGAGCATCCGTCTACAGATGTGGATGTTTCTCTAACACCGGTACACAGTTTACCTGCTTTACATCTGAACAGGTACGACTGGATTTGACGTCATGACAACCTGAGTGTAAGCCAATCACGGTGGAGTGTAAGTGTGACGAAGAAACTCATCCAGCGCACTTTTACTGAGAGGTGTCATAAATTATAGTTGGACTCTTGTTTGACTAAAGTCAGACTTTTACTATGTTCACTTATCCTGAACTTTTAAATGGGATTTAAATAATAAATCTTATAAGAAGTATAATTACCTCCATAATATTTTGTTCCTGGTGGAAAGACTTGAGAGACATATTATTATTCTTAAGATCGTATATTTATATGGTTATATGGAGGAGGGGCCCGTTTCTATCAGTGGAATGTATTTATTGATATCCTCCATCCCAAGTCATCCCTGTAATCAAAGGCTTGTTTCTCGTCTCACAGGATGAAGGAATGTTCTCTGCAAGGAGTTTTCTCCGTCTCGCTTTTCCCCAACGTCCCGTCAGCTGTGGCGTTAGCAAAGGTATGGAACTACAAACCCTGGTCAGAAGTATTCATGTCTAGCACCAGAGAGAAAGTAGGAAACTCACCATGTTCAGATTTATCCCCTCAGTGCAGAATTATAGAGGAACAATCAGGCCATAAGAAACCACCGTCACACGTTCATGTCCATTTCAATGACACGGAAAGTTAACCAACAGTTTGAGCCCTTATTTTAAAAATGACGTGCAAATTCTCCACTTTCACATGAAACGGACATTGTTGTGTATTTGTGTCGTAAAAGCTAATTAGCACAGATACAATTTTGATAAAGGCTATGGAATTACAAATGTAGTTTTACCTTTGACTTTAAACACATGTTATTGGATTACATTTGGATTCAATGACGGGTATTTTTTCTTTATTGTAGGTTTCTTACGATCTAGGACCTAGGAAAGCTCAATCACCTAGACTCTAGGTGATTGAGCTTTCCTTTTCGCCACTCCGTGCTTTAACACGTATCCTATGCTACACGTTCAGTATAGTATAAGTACGTCACAAAGCTGACGCAGACATAAAAGGAATCCTCTGATACACGGTGACGGATGAGAAAGAAAGACAGAAGTAGTCGAGCAGAGATCTGAGTAATACCTCTCACATTCTCTCTAGATGCTTTGCGACAGAGTGACCGTCTCAAGTTTTCAGGCAGTCAGCTACCTGAAGGTAACCAAAGATAAGTACTAACTAAAAGCATGAGGACTCCAGACTCCTCATTCCTGTTCATTCCTCCCTCAGGCGCCAGGACTCATAGCTGCATTTGATGAACACAGAGTATCACAGAATTTCAAGTTTGGCATTTTGTGCCAAAAGGAGGGACAGGTAAAAATGATCCGACATTATATTTAAGTGTGTATATTATACTTCAATGGACCAGAAATCTTCCTCTAATGAAAGGAGACATGGTCCTAAGTCTCTCTCAGACCACCTCCATCTGTCTGTAGTTCACGGAAGAGGACATACTCAGCAACAACGAGGAAAGTCCAGAGTTCAAAGACTTCCTTTCTATTTTGGGAGAGACGGTTCCACTCCAAGGCTTCACCGGGTAAAGTCGAGGTTGTTGTTTAACAGGATGAATGACTGCTGTCATCTGTTAAATCACTCGTTTTGGTGACTTCCCAATCCTTTCTCAGGTTCAGAGGAGGACTAGATGTTTGTCGTGGTCAAACCGGAGACGAAGCCGTCTTCACGTCCTTTCAGGGGAGACAAATCATGTTCCATGTTGCAACCAAACTGCCTTTCACAGAAGGTGACCCACAGCAGGTGAGATTCTGCATCAGCCTACATCCACAGCAGCCTGACTCTCACAAGTCTCTTCATCACACTCTGACTCACTTTGTTCTTCCTCTCCTAATCTCCTCGCACAGCTGCAGAGAAAAAGACATATTGGTAATGACATTGTAGCTGTGGTCTACCAGGAGGGCCAGACCCCCTTTCTGTCTGATGTTATCAAGTCTCACTTTCTGCACTGTTTCCTGGTGGTCCGGCTGATTCACAGAGAGAAGGAGAAAGGGAAGACGGCCTACCGGGTGAGCCAAGAGTCCCAGTCCAGCCACTCTATAATTAAATCCATCTTTGCTTTACAATCTTGGACGAAAAGCAGATAAAATATCACTGCTGCCACATTTTACACTAACATTAAGTTTCAAGCTTTGCAAACCTCAAGGATTCTCCTCATGCAAAGTTAATCTTAAATGTTTAAAAAGATCGCTCCTCAGCAATAACGTTAATATATGAAAGTTACAGAGCAGCGATAACGTTAATATATGAAAGTTACAAAGCAGCAATAACGTTAATATATGAAAGTTACAGAGCAGCAATAACGTTAATATATGAAAGTTACAGAGCAGCGATAACGTTAATATATGAAAGTTACAGAGCAGCAATAACGTTAATATATGAAAGTTACAGAGCAGCGATAACGTTAATATATGAAAGTTACAGAGCAGCAATAACATTAATATATGAAAGTTACAAAGCAGCAATAACGTATATATATGAAAGTTACAGAGCAGCAATAACGTTATTATATGAAAGTTACAGAGCAGCAATAACGTTAATATATGAAAGTTACAGAGCAGCAATAACGTTAATATATGAAAGTTACAAAGCAGCAATAACGTTAATATATGAAAGTTACAGAGCAGCAATAATGTTTATATATGAAAGTTACAGAGCAGCAATAACGTTAATATATGAAAGTTACAGAGCAGCAATAACGTTAATATATAAAAGTTACAGAAAAGCGATAACGTTAATATATGAAAGTTACAGAGCAGCGATAACGTTAATATATGAAAGTTACAGAGCAGGGATAACGTTAATATATGAAAGTTACAAAGCAGCGATAACGTTAATATATGAAAGTTACAGAGCAGGGATAACGTTAATATATGAAAGTTACAAAGCAGCGATAACGTTAATATATGAAAGTTACAGAGCAGCGATAATGTTTATATATGAAAGTTACAGAGCAGCGATAACGTTAATATATGAAAGTTACAGAGCAGCGATAACGTTAATATATGAAAGTTACAGAGCAGCGATAACGTTAATATATGAAAGTTACAAAGCAGCAATAACGTTAATATATGAAAGTTACAGAGCAGCGATAACGTTAATATATGAAAGTTACAGAGCAGCAATAACGTTAATATATGAAAGTTACAGAGCAGCGATAACGTTAATATATGAAAGTTACAGAGCAGCAATAACGTTAATATATGAAAGTTACAGAGCAGCGATAACGTTAATATATGAAAGTTACAGAGCAGCAATAACATTAATATATGAAAGTTACAAAGCAGCAATAACGTATATATATGAAAGTTACAGAGCAGCAATAACGTTATTATATGAAAGTTACAGAGCAGCAATAACGTTAATATATGAAAGTTACAGAGCAGCAATAACGTTAATATATGAAAGTTACAAAGCAGCAATAACGTTAATATATGAAAGTTACAGAGCAGCAATAATGTTTATATATGAAAGTTACAGAGCAGCAATAACGTTAATATATGAAAGTTACAGAGCAGCAATAACGTTAATATATAAAAGTTACAGAAAAGCGATAACGTTAATATATGAAAGTTACAGAGCAGCGATAACGTTAATATATGAAAGTTACAGAGCAGCGATAACGTTAATATATGAAAGTTACAAAGCAGCGATAACGTTAATATATGAAAGTTACAGAGCAGGGATAACGTTAATATATGAAAGTTACAAAGCAGCGATAACGTTAATATATGAAAGTTACAGAGCAGCGATAATGTTTATATATGAAAGTTACAGAGCAGCGATAACGTTAATATATGAAAGTTACAGAGCAGCGATAACGTTAATATATGAAAGTTACAGAGCAGCGATAACGTTAATATATGAAAGTTACAAAGCAGCAATAACGTTAATATATGAAAGTTACAGAGCAGCGATAACGTTAATATATGAAAGTTACAGAGCAGCAATAACGTTAATATATGAAAGTTACAGAGCAGCGATAACGTTAATATATGAAAGTTACAGAGCAGCAATAACGTTAATATATGAAAGTTACAGAGCAGCGATAACGTTAATATATGAAAGTTACAGAGCAGCAGTAACGTTAATATATGAAAGTTACAGAGCAGCGAGAACGTTAATATATGAAAGTTACAGAGCAGCAATAACGTTAATATATGAAAGTTACAGAGCAGCGATAACGTTAATATATGAAAGTTACAGAGCAGCAATAACGTTAATATATGAAAGTTACAAAGCAGCAATAACGTTAATATATGAAAGTTACAGAGCAGCAATAACGTTATTATATGAAAGTTACAGAGCAGCAATAACGTTAATATATGAAAGTTACAAAGCAGCAATAACGTTAATATATGAAAGTTACAGAGCAGTAATAGAAAGAAAGAAAGAATCCTTTATTAGTCACATAGAGTCATACACAGTACAACATAGTGAAATTACTTCTCTGCATTTGACCCATCCCTGAGGGAGCAGTGGGCAGCCCCTCGTGGAGCGCCCGGGGAGCTAAGGATTCAGGGTCTTGCTCAAGGACCCTACGAAAAGTAGACCCTGGTGGGATTCGAACCGGCTACCTTCCGATCTTCTGATTGGGAGACGGCCGCTCTACCCACTGAGCCAGTGCCGCCCCACTAACGTTAACGTTAATATATGAAAGTTACAGAGCAGCAATAACGTTAATATATGAAAGTTACAGAAAAGCAATAACGTTAATATATGAAAGTTACAGAGCAGCAATAACGTTTATATATGAAAGTTACAAAGCAGCAATGACGTTAATATATGAAAGTTACAGAGCAGCAATGATGTTAATATATATGAAAGTTACAGAGCAGCAATAATGTAGAAAGTAATAGAGCAGCAATGATGTTAATATATGAAAGTTACAGAGCAGCAATAATGTTAATATTTGAAAGTTACAGAGCAGTAATAACGTTAATATATGAAAGTTACAGAGCAGCAATAACGTTAATATATGAAAGTTACACAGCAGCAATAATGTAGAAAGTAATAGAGCAGCAATGATGTAAATATTTGAAAGTTACAGAGCAGCAATAACGTTAACATATGAAAGTTACAGAGCAGCAATAATGTTAATATATGAAAGTTACAGAGCAGCAATAAAGTTAATATATGAAAGTTACAGAGCAGCAATAACGTTAATATATGAAAGTTACAGAGCAGCAATAATGTTAATATATGAAAGTTACAGAGCAGCAATGATGTTAATATATGAAAGTTACAGAGCAGCAATGATGTTAATATATGAAAGTTACAGAGCAGCAATGATTTTAATATATGAAAGTTACAGAGCACTAACTGTCACGTTCCATTCTGTTCAACATCCTTTTTCTGTGAAAGTAGCCGAGTGTTGATCATCCCTGCATGCACACTTAAATCTTAAAAGTAAAACTTCAAACTACCTACTACTTATTCTTGAACCTACTAACCAGGTTAATTGTTTTAGAGAGAAAACATCCCTAAATTTGGAATATTCCTCCTCAGACGAATGTAAACTTGACTCTGTACTAAATCTCTTTTAGGTTTGTCCCAGAGGCCCCGGCGTCTGAGGATCCTGACGTCTTGTCACACATCAGTAGAAATATGAAAAAAATGCTGATCTGTGATTTGCCGCATCCCATCAAAGTCTCTTGTCCCTCCTCCTCACAGGTGTCCGTCACAGCCAGAGAGGACGTTCCTCCCTTCGGTCCTGTCCTTCCAGATCCTCCCATCTTTGCAGAGGTTAGACAAAACATGGGTTTGAATTTTTCAGAATAATTCACAGCAACTGCCAAATCCTAATTCCCCACATGTATTTCCTTGTTGTCCTTGAGTCCTGCTCGATTCTTTTGAAACCTGATCGTCTCTTTCTGTCCAGATTCTACCCTCATTTCATCTTTTTCATTGCAGTTTGATTTGCCACAACAGGGAGTCAACGTGTTTAATGGTGAATGATTTTAATGTCCTTAAATGTCCCAGCCAGACCGGTATGCACCATTACAGAACCGGGACGGCCTGACCAAAGTGGAGGGAGGCCATTATTAATGTTATTACTCCACTGGGTGAATATATGACCAACAGTGTCCAAAGTAATAGTTCATCTCCAAGACCTTAAACTTTGTCTGATAAATGTAGACAGAAGTAGAAGAAGAAGAAACAGAGATGAACATAAACCTGCGTACAACACACAGATTATAGTATATGTACAAGAGCAGGATATATATATATATATATATATATATATATATATATATATATATATATACGATTATGTGAGTAAAAACAAAGAAGGATAAAATGTCAAGATAAAGGTGATGACACACAGACTGCTTGTCTTTTGCAGGGAACCAGTTGAGTTGTGAGGAGCAGCTGAGTCCAAACTCCATTCCTCATAAGAACTCTATAGATTTCTCATTACCTGCTAATCACCAGCCTTCTTAATATTTAATAATTAATAATTATACCAATGTTTGTAAGAGCTATTTCTTCCCCAATTTTAAGTTGGTCTTCTTGCTTTGTGCACTGTTTTCTGGGGGAAAGTGTATAAATAAAAACAGTATTCATTCATCATAAGAGTATTTTCCTGATTTGTTTTGTATATATTTGTGCCAATGTTGTGGTGAGAACCGGTTAAATACCCAACAGGCAAAGTTTTCAGTGCCTGAAAAGGGAAAACTTTCATAGCGTTTCATTTGTTAAATGGTTCAGTACATTCCTGCTGAGGTGGTCCAGCCTTTGTCACATGACCCCGCTGACCCTTGTTTACCCCAAAGCCCCTCGACTGTCTCTGATGGTCCCCCCCCCCCCTCTGTCCTGTATTCCAGCTCCCTCTGCTGAGAGACTTCCTTCTGACCAAACTCATCAATGCAGAGATTTCCTGCTACAAGGCTCAACAGTTCAGCAGACTGGAGGTAGAAGCAGACGTGTTTTTATTTCTTTAACAGTGGACCTTCTTCTCTGACTCGTGGGCTCTCCTGTTTTTACTTCCTGATAAAGCTACGCACTCGTTCATCGCTCCTAGAGAGCCTGCAGGCTGAACTCGCCACTCGCTCTCAGTGCATGCTGGGCCATCCAGTAATGGCGGGCCTCCCATCCTCTGAGGGAGTTCGGGGGGTGTCTGAGGGGAGTGGGGGATTCATTGAGAACTTTAAGGTGATTGTTGCCTCCCTCACGTTCCCTGTTGGCTGTTTTCCCTTCATTTTCATTCTACTCTCCGTCGTTAGAGAGCCATAAGAGTTCGGAGTCACTCCTTTGAGACTACCGGTGTTCCAAGAAAGACGGCGTCCACCGCATCACCGAGGCCTAAGGTAAGGTTGACAACAGGAGCAAAACTTGTTGGTCTGAAGAAACACTCCTTCACAGATTTGAGCTCATTTTCTTTCCTTGCTCACTCAACAGATGGAGAAGAATGGAGACAGGTAATATTCATGCAAAGAGGTAACAAGTGGATCCTGTCATTCTCTGAGGTTCCATCCAGATCCTTGTTTTCATACTTTTCAGTGACAAATCTCCAGGACTTCTGCCTGACGGTTTTGGGCCGTCTGAGGTCAAAGATCCAGCGGGTCCTCCAGAAGACAAGGACACGTTCATTTGAAGATTTAACACATACTGATACCTTCATAAATTGCTAGCCTGTGTGGTCACTCCTGCGTTATCCTGTGGCAGCTCTAATGTAAATAGGGTGTAAAGATAAATAGAGACTATAATAATTTTATCATAGCAGTGATATTCAACATTATGTTTTAGACTAATATGAGTTTCAGAAACCAGTAGAATGCCAGAGAGGAATGTCAAATCTGAAGATGGATACAGAGGTTGGAAACTAAGATGACTTTTTGTTTGAAAATGTTTTTTTACGGCTAACAATGAAACAATATATTGAAGAACATGTTTAAGACACAAAATGATGAAAAAGAATGTAAAACTGATTAAGAATGGACATAGAAGAAAGGTGGAAGAAAACCTTTGATACATATTTGTGACTGTTCTGCAGACATTAAACTCTAAACTTTAATTGGGCGGATTCCTGCATTGAGAGCATCAAGGATATTTTTGATGATATTATAGTATAAGAAGAAATAAAGTAGTCAAGGCATTTTATTTCTTTGAGTAATGCCGGTGCACACAGTGTTGAATATTATAAATGTTGTATCACTGTGGCTTTTCTCTTCATGGTTGAATCCCATCTTTGTAAAAAAGCATTGCGTCAGTTTGTTCATGTGTTTAAATCAAATGAACTGGTATGTCCCACTTGAACATGACAGGATGACAGACACATCCTTCCGCCGAGGCAAATCAATCCTACACACGATTCTTTAATTATTTCCTGAGAAATGAGAGCAAAAGTTGACAAATGTCCTTTGTTACAGTATTAAGGACTTTGAAAAATAATTCTGGATCTAACATCTAACATCTAACACTCTATTTGGATCTTCATCAAAATTGGAGGAGTTTTAGTTTGTTTCTGTTCGTCCGATCATTTCCCATCCCTCCACGGCAGGAACCAGTTCTCTTTTTGGTTAATTCTGCGTACTATGACGGTTTAGAGGCGCATTACAAGTACAAATGTCAGATAGGAAATGTGAGAATGTAAAAACGAAATTAAAAGATGTGAAACAATTTAAGAACAAAGACAGAACAACCTGGAAAACAAAATTACAATAGTCAAAACAAATTTACAAGATATGCGTGACAGTCATGTGTGGCAGCTTGGAAATTTGTCATTGGGCATTATTAAACAGGTTACACATCTTTCATTCATTCATTTCGTTCATTTTTACTTTTGTAAGTCACCTTTTTGCCTTTGGTAACAGTTTGTCACATCTTGTAAATTTAAGAATGCTGCCATAATCGTTATGCCTTTATGTTTGCCCATGTTTCCTCCTTCCCAAACATCAACCTGATGACAATAGGTCTACTTGTTACCTGCTGTGTCCGACCCACTGAGAGGCGCAAATGTACTGAAATAATGAAGGTTAATCTGACTTCACCGGTCGGTGGTTATAATGTTATGGCTGTAATGGCTAAGAATAATCTAATACGGTCACGCAAAAAGATCAAAAATAGTGGTTCCACCCATTTATCAGGATCTACTTCAAAGTTCCGTGAGTCCTTCCTTCCCGGGAAGCCATGCTGCTGTTTCGTCTGCGCTCCAGTAGATGGCGGAACTCTCGCTGTGCTTCTAGAGTCGCGCTTAAAAGCCGACGAAGAAGAAGTAGGAGTCATCGTAGAAGAAGAAAACGGGGTTATTTACAGAGGTGGGACGTTTTTATTCTTGATTCTTGTTTACATCGTTACGTCAATGACGTTTAATCCAACAATCACCACCAACGTTTTCTGCTAATTCTGCACCAACACGCAGGTTTAAATTGATAAATTGGATTTCCGTGAAGTGGTAAGCATCAACTGATGTGTGTGACAAGAGTTGAACTTCGTCACACTTTGATCAACAAACAAACAAACAAGCAAACAAATGCGTCTGATCCACAGCCAAGATGACGTCTAAGAAAGTGATCGAGTTGTTTTACGACGTGGTTTCTCCTTACTCCTGGCTGGGCTTCGAGGTTTGTTTGTGTTTACTTACTGTTCAGACCTTTAAAACGTGTTTGTTTGTGTTTACTTACTGATCAGACCTTTAAAACGTGTTTGTTTGTGTTTACTGACTGATCAGACCTTTAGACGTGTTTGTTTGTTTTTACTGACTGATCAGACCTTTAAAACGTGTTTGTTTGTGTTTACTTACTGTTCAGACCTTTAAAACGTGTTTGTTTGTGTTTACTGACTGATCAGACCTTTAAAACGTGTTTGTTTGTGTTTACTTACTGATCAGACCTTTAAAACGTGTTTGTTTGTTTTTACTGACTGATCAGACCTTTAAAACGTGTTTGTTTGTGTTTACTGTCTGTTCAGACCTTTAGCCGTGTTTGTTTGTGTTTACTTACTGATCAGATCTTTAGACGTGTTTGTTTGTGTTTACTGTCTGATCAGACCTTTAAAACGTGTTTGTTTGTGTTTACTTACTGATCAGACCTTTAAAACGTGTTTGTTTGTGTTTACTTACTGATCAGACCTTTAAAACGTGTTTGTTTGTGTTTACTTACTGATCAGACCTTTAAAACGTGTTTGTTTGTTTTTACTGTCTGTTCAGACCTTTAAAACGTGTTTGTTTGTGTTTACTTACTGATCAGACCTCTAAAACGTGTTTGTTTGTGTTTACTTACTGATCAGACCTTTAAAACGTGTTTGTTTGTGTTTACTTACTGATCAGACCTTTAAAACGTGTTTGTTTGTGTTTACTGACTGATCAGACCTTTAAAACGTGTTTGTTTGTGTTTACTGTCTGTTCAGACCTTTAAAACGTGTTTGTTTGTGTTTACTGTCTGTTCAGACCTTTAGACGTGTTTGTTTGTGTTTAGTTACTGATCAGATCTTTAGACGTGTTTGTTTGTGTTTACTGTCTGATCAGACCTTTAAAACGTGTTTGTTTGTGTTTACTGTCTGTTCAGACCTTTAAAACGTGTTTGTTTGTGTTTAGTTACTGTTCAGACCTTTAAAACGTGTTTGTTTGTGTTTACTGTCTGTTCAGACCTTTAGACGTGTTTGTTTGTGTTTACTGACTGATCAGACCTTTAGCCGTGTTTGTTTGTGTTTACTGACTGATCAGACCTTTAAAACGTGTTTGTTTGTGTTTACTGTCTGTTCAGACCTTTAAAACGTGTTTGTTTGTGTTTACTGTCTGTTCAGACCTTTAGCCGTCTTTGTTTGTGTTTACTGTCTGTTCAGACCTTTAGACGTGTTTGTTTGTGTTTACTTACTGATCAGATCTTTAGACGTGTTTGTTTGTGTTTACTTACTGATCAGACCTTTAGACGTGTTTGTTTGTGTTTACTGTCTGTTCAGACCTTTAGACGTGTTTGTTTGTGTTTACTTACTGATCAGACATTTAAGACGTGTTTGTTTGTGTTTACTTACTGATCAGACTTTAAGACGTGTTTGTTTGTGTTTACTTACTGTTCAGACTTTAAGACGTGTTTGTTTGTGTTTACTTACTGATCAGACCTTTAAGACGTGTTTGTTTGTGTTTACTTACTGATCAGACCTTTAAAACGTGTTTGTTTGTGTTTACTTACTGATCAGACTTTAAGACGTGTTTGTTTGTGTTTACTGTCTGATCAGACCTTTAAAACGTGTTTGTTTGTGTTTACTTACTGATCAGACCTTTAAAACGTGTTTGTTTGTGTTTACTTACTGATCAGACTTTAAGACGTGTTTGTTTGTGTTTACTGTCTGCAGACTTTAAGACGTGTTTGTTTGTGTTTACTTACTGATCAGACCTTTAGACGTGTTTGTTTGTGTTTACTTACTGATCAGACTTTAAGACGTGTTTGTTTGTGTTTACTGTCTGTTCAGACTTTAAGACGTGTTTGTTTGTGTTTACTTACTGATCAGACTTTAAGACGTGTTTGTTTGTGTTTACTTACTGATCAGACTTTAAGACGTGTTTGTTTGTGTTTACTTACTGATCAGACCTTTAAAACGTGTTTGTTTGTGTTTACTTACTGATCAGACCTTTAAAACGTGTTTGTTTGTGTTTACTTACTGATAAGACCTTTAGACGTGTTTGTTTGTGTTTACTGTCTGTTCAGACTTTAAGACGTGTTTGTTTGTGTTTACAGGTCATGTGTCGCTACAGACAGGTGTGGAACATTGACCTCAAACTGCGCCCTGGTTACCTGGGGGGCGTGATGCACGGGGCAGGTGTGTTAAATTAAATCTGCTCAATCAGTTTAGCACTTAAATCTACCCAGAACACAAGTTCTGATGTGTTCTGGGTCACAGTCCCGGTCCAAACACTATCATGTTGCAGACTGTTTGTTTTCGTCACATGTGAGGGGTCTCCCGCTCATCTTGTTCAGGGTGGCGGGAGACCACCATCGTGTCCCTGCTGACTTGTCGGGATGTTTGTCGGAATGTTAGTTTTGGTTTTCTCTGTATTTTCAATCTATGTATTTTTTTTCACGCTTTGTTCTGTTCATGTTACTCTTCCTTTTATCTTTCATGATAGGCAACAAGCCTCCGGGTCTGATTCCAAACAAATTCCTATACATGACCAAGGACCTACACCGCCTGGCAGAGTACTTTGGTGTTCCTTTGAAGCCTCCATCCGATCCGTTTGAGGCCATGTTCAAAAAAGGTAGAAC